>JAAGNO010017798.1:43417-59723 GCA_033439905.1 Ceryle rudis
GGAGGCTGGAGCCAGGGGGGGTCGGGCTCTGCTCCCAAGGAACAAGCACCAGGACAAGAGGAACCGGCCTCAAGTTGTGCCAGGGGAGGTTCAGGTTGGACATGACAACGCTTGTGGGAAATAAATTGTTCATCAAGTCCTGTCCCAGGCTGCCCAGGGCAGGGGTGGAGTCCCTGTGATCGCTGGACGAGTTTCCAAGCCATGGAGCTGTGGTGCTGAGGGACAGGGGTCAGTGGTGCCCTGGCAGTGCTGGGGATGGTTGGACTTGATGAGCTGAAAGGCCTCTGTCAAGCAGAACAATTTTATAATTCTGTGGACTGTGCAGTGACCAAAGCCCAGGTGCCAGCTGCTGTCTGCAGGCAGGTGCCCGGCTCGGCCGTTTGTCTGTCTACAGTCTGAAGACCCACTCTGTCAGGTGCTGCCTGCTGGGCACTTCCTGAGGGCATCGCCGCCAGTTGCTTCTTCAGCAGAGCAACCCAAACCAGCCCTTCACCTTCATCCAGACCTGATGCTCTGTGGGGCTGTGAGGCAGAGGAGAACTGATGTGAAATAACCCTGAGGAAGGAGGATGCTGGGATAAATGAGAAGGTGGGGGCTCGTCTTAGAATAAGGTGCTGGAAGATTGCTCGGGGAAACAGTAGGTGTAGTGAGCAGTGGGAGCAGGAACGTGGCCGGGGGGAGGCAGAGCTGGGGCTGGAGGCACTGTCCGTGTGCGTGCAGGGGCCGCTGGGCACACGGGACCAGCTCTCTGTAAGCAGGACATGGGCCATGCGCTCGGCTCAGCTCTAAAGGAGAAGAGGCCCCACAGCAGCAGCTTAGTGAGAGGCCTGGTGTTTGGTCTGTTCCACATCAATGGGGCGTCCAGCTGTGGCTGAGGATGAAAGAGAGAGAGAGAGGGAGGATTAAAGGCTCCCAGGGTCTCCTCTAACCCGCCTAAGACTCGCCGAGAGGGCAGTGTGCGGCTTCGGGAAGGCTTCTTCATATGGAAAATATTATGTGAGGGAGAGAAAGGGAAGGGGGAAGGGAAGAGGGAGAGAAGGAGACTTCTGTCCAGAGAGTGCTGGGGGAAGACTGAGCGCAAAAAGCATTTTGGAGGCTCAGACCAAGCCCAAGGAGGAAGTGCTGAGCTCTGCCACACCGAGAGGCGGTGGGGCGCAGTTGTGATGAGTTTGGGAGGCCTGCGGGCAGGGGAGAGAGCGCGAGGTCCAGACGTGTGAAGAGCACAGAGCAGCAGAAAAATAAAGGGATGAAAGAAGAGGGGAAGTGGAGAAGGGGAATGAGGAGGCTGGCAAAAGGGAGGAGAAAGGAGAGCAACAGAGGGGGAGGTGGTGAAAGGTGGGATGAGGGCCAGGGAGGAAAGCGAGAGGTGGTGAAAGGCCGGCTGCCGGCTCTATTGTGTTATTAACCAGGTCGCCAGGTGGAAGCGCCCCGCGCACAGCCCTCCTGGCCCCTTTCCTACCCCCACCAAGCTTCTCCCAGCAAGGCTTGTGATGGGGAACAAATTGCTAACAGAAGTGAGACATTTTGCACTGAACGCGAGCAAGTTTCCAGTGAAAGGTTTCCTGTCAGCGGGTTGGGACTGGAGGGTGTGGAGCCTTTCTGCCTGCTCTGGCAGAGTAATCCTGCAAGTTAACACGAAGCGTTGGTTATAGCACAGGATAAAGGACCTGAGGCTGGGCTTTCCTGCCTTCTGTTTTGGCTGCCACCGTTTGGCTGCTTTCATTCACCGTTATTTTCTGCTTCGCCCGTGTGTGGCATTCTCGGTCTCATTAGCCCTTCCTCCGCTCCCCCAGCCACCCCCCACTGGTGAGATCTCCTGAGTATTCACAGCCTTCCACTCTACTTTCCTCCTTGATTTATACTGTTGAACTAAATGACCTTCCTTGACCTCATTTTCACTACAGTGTGAGCACACGCATTGGCAAATGGCAAAGGTAGTCCCTCCTTTGCAGTCCTGCCCTCTGAGCTGCCGGGAGGACAACTCTCCTGTCTGCACGTGGGGTTGCTTTGGTGGTTGCTCACTCTGCAGATGGGTGCAGATAGGCCAGACAAGCCAAAACACAGATCTGGGAGCTGTGCGCTGCTCCGCTGGTACGGACACGCTTGTGAGGTGAGGGAATTCCTGTTACCGCAAACATCCTGGTGCCCTGTGACTCCTGATGGAGTAAGTGGATTTTAACAGGTGAGAGAAACGATCTCTCTCCTCCCTAGAAAAGCATAGCTGAGTCTCTGCTCCTGGTTCGGAGGAATTTCAGACAACTCTGAAGTTCCCAAATTTAAGAGGAGCAGCCAACCCAAAGGTGTTGCTGGGTTTTGGAACGGCAAGTCAGCTGTGGTCCTGTTTGCCATGCTCCAGCTGCACTCCACCCAGACTCTGCTCTGACATCCCAAAGCCGAGTGTCTTCCACACTCTGTCTAAATAGTTGGCAAAGCGGCTTCACCCCCTTCCCCAGGCCCAGCGGTACATAAATCCCTTTGTCCCCTAGTCTGGAAATGTGCCTTCCTGTCCCTCCCTTCCCCGTCTTCCTGGGAAGTCAGCATGGATGTGGTGCTGCCGGCTTGCCTGTCTGAGCTGCTTAGTTAAGAATAATAAACAAACTCCTAAATGGAAGGATATTCTTTAAACCTGCCCTGTGCTGCCTGCCAGGGAATGCAGGAGCAGAGCCCACCTCCTGTCCCCCTCCAGCCCAGCTCCAGGCTCTCCTGAAACCCGATCTGCTGTGCGTGGAGCTGCACTGTGGCCTCTGCGTGCACCTTCCCCCCTGACCCTGTCTGGATTCTCCTGTCCTTTTCCTCACACACACCCAACAAGCACAGGCTCCTTGCTCAGACACAGCACAGGGGGGCACAGGGTGACACTGCCACGTCTGGAACTGAGGATGCAGAGGTGCCCTATGCCCGCTGCACACAGGGGCAGGGAGTGGATTTACACACGTCTGTGCCCACCACACACGTGAGCACGCAGTGGATTTACACACGTCTGTGCCCACCACGCACAGTGGATTTACACATGTGTGCATGCCCACTGCACACGTGAGCGTGTAGCAGATTTGCATACGTCAGTGCCCACCCCTGCACGCGGGCACAGGCAGAGATGCTGTGAAAAGTGGTGCAAACAACCATGGTGCCAACAACTCGAGACTGCTCACCCCCTGGGGAAACCCACCGAGGCAGGGTGTGTGGAGCGGGGAGGCAGAAACGCTCCAAAACATTCACAGGGCCCACAGCCCCAGACATGCAAGGCAGCGTGGCACCAGGTCTGCACAGAAATGACAACCTGCAGCCTGACAGCAGAGCGCACCCGACAGCAGGCTCACTGATAACCCAGCCAGCACGTCCCGATTTCTCTCTCACTTACCTCCTTTTGCAGAGGTGTCTGTCAGTCTCTCACTATTTCTCGCTTTCCTTTCGTCTATGTGCACTCTCCCTTCACTCACACACATCCCAGCTTTCCTGCTCGTCCCTTCTCCCGTTCCCTGGAGGTTTACCTCTATGCAAGGATATGCTACACACATCACCCTCACTTGTGCTTGAAGTGCAGACCTTCCTGTCCACCTCTGGTTTGCTTTCATACGCTCTCTGCAGCTTCTCTGGCACTGGTTGTCTTTCCCTGTCTCTCCGCGTTGCTCTTGCACCTTTTATTTAGGCACACAGGCATCTTCTACTGCTTGTTCCCTTCCTTCCAGCTCACACAGCTCCCCAGCTTTCCTGCTCTGTGGCCCATTTTCCTCCTGCCAGTGTTCACAGCAAGCGGGAGGACGATGTCAGTTAGAAGCTAAGCAGTCCCTGGGACCCTCTGGCCCTGCCACACTTTTCAACCCACTTCTCATTTTTCTTCTTCTCTTTTTGTAATTTATTGCTTTCGTCTCTACTCCTCCTCCGTGCCTACTAAAGGGAACTTGTCTCCTTGCCTCCTCTTCTCTGTTTTCATCTTAGAAGAAAGGGAAAAACCCATTTTGCTCTTTCCCCATCTCCAATTCCCCTTCCACCCCCACACCCTCCCACCCCCCTTCCCAGCCCCGAAACCTTTTCCTGATAGTGTTGCTGTAACTGTTCAATTAAACGAGCAATTACAAAATCAATCAAACTGAAACGTGCGCTGCGCGCTGAGGGGGACCGACTGCAGAGTGGGGACGTCGCCTGAGCCCGTCCCAGCCTGAAGGCAGCTCAGCTCAGCTGAAATTGTCTCATTCGATGGTGAGACCTGGCTCTGAGGACAGGCGCTGCGCTACTGCCGGGTCCCACTTGGCTCTGGGAAGCATCACAGGCTTCACGCCACCTGCAGATTTCCCCTCTGAGAAAGTCCTGGCAAAGGCGTTGCTATTAACCATGGCCTTTGGTTTGAATCGGCCAGTAAGAGGGTGCCAGCTGGAGCAGGTCATTGGGGATGTTCAGACGAGGGTGGTTTCTACAGCAGTAGGAAGGAAGGAAAGTGATGAGGTGAAAATGCAAACCCGAAGTGTGGGTCTAGTTGTGTAATTTCACGGGGTTACACCCGCCGACTGCCTCTCCCCTTTTGTGGGTCTGTTTCTGCTCCTGCTACAGACTTGACATGAGCCGAATCGGCGTGTGCCCTGGCTCCTTGCCACTCGCCACTGTCTTCTCCCCAGGTGACGCACTGTCTTGCTCCCCGCTACCCATGTCTCCTCAGAACTACAGCCATGATTTTCGCTGCAGGGATTCCCTTTTGCACCTGCAGCCCTCTTGGTGCTGTCATAAGCAAGCAGCTAAGTGGTCCCTGACACAAAGGCACAAACCCTTCCAAACTTGATCACAAACAAGGAATAAGGAGCAGGAGAACAGGTTGGATTAAGAGGAAAATGTGCAAAGCAGATGAGTTTTGCTTCGTATGTGGGCAGAATCATGGCAGCTTTAGCATGACAGTATTTACCAAGGAGCCCCAGATCTTGCTCTTGGTTACGCCAGGGAAGCCCCATCACCACCTCATCCCTTGAAAGGCTGAGGCAAGCTGATGAGAATTTGTGAGGAGAGAGCTTAACGGAAAGGATAGGGAAGGCTTTCATGTCATCTTATGAGCAGTGTACATGAAAGGAACACCTTCTGAAGAGCCCTTTGCCCTGGTGTAATCCATTTGGGCTGCCAGGAGCACCCCTTTAACTTGCTGGTGGGCTCTGGTCCTGCTCATAGAGGAAAAATTCTCTCCAGATTTAAGGGAAGTGGGACTGGAGCTATTTAATGAGGAGCTCTTATCCCAGACTTGATCCTGATTTTGCACAGTCAGAAAAGCAGCATCCCAAAGGCTTATCATTCCTTTGTGAGCAGAAGTCTGGCGAGTTTCCTTGGACAGGAGTCTAGTTTGGCTTTAATTTTAATGAGTAATTCTTAAAAGCCTGGTCACGCCATGGGTCCTGTGGAAACATGGGCCCGCGGTGATCCACTTCCTAAAGCCGCAGGAGCTGCCACCGTAACTTTGCAAGGATGCTTTAGCGGTCCCCATCCCTTTCTTTGGTTGGTCACACCCCAATTTATCAGTTTTATGTCTATAAAAATACTGAAGGTAGTCACCAATGCATTTATTCTTTTTATGCCACATTCTTTTTATGGTGTTGTTGGTGCCGTTATCTTGGATTGTACCGATACTATTTAGGGTGTGTGTACTGGGGGTGCTAAGGATGCCAGGAGCCTACGACCCTGGATTTGTATAAATCTAAATAAATAAGGGTATTTAAAGCCGATGAGATCAGGCCCGGCAATGCGAGTCTGTCCATCCGCGAGCACCATTCGGTCAGGGCTATTTTGATCTCCTCCTATGTGTAGATGTGGTGCTGAGGGACATGGTTTAGTGGTGACCTGGAAGTGCTGGGTTACTGGTTGGACTTGATGATCTTAAAGGTCTTCCCCAACTAAAACGATTCTGTGAACTCCCTGAGGCAGTGTCCCTTGCTGTTCAGTCCTAGAAAGATTTTTAGCAGGTGACTTTAAGAGAGGCTGGTCCCCATCGCCACCAGCCCATGGTGAGGAGGCCCAGCTGCAGAGCTCAAAGGAGATTTGCATTTTTCTTGATGGGTTTTGGACCCAAGCATCTGGCAGAGGACTCATTTGTGGGAACGATCTAAAATGCCAAAGAGGGATGTTATTTTGCAACCCTTTTACCCCAAAGCTACAAATCTCTTGCCCATGGCTCTGTGTGTCCCTTGGCCCTGCCTTTGGGCCGGGTGCGTGTCACAAATGTGACACAGCTTGGCCTGCATCCCTGCCAGACATATGGCAGGACCATTACTCAAGCCACAGATGGGAAGGAATGAGTTACAATTTGCTGATTAGGAGGGAGGAAAACCCTCATGGCTCCTTGGGAGGACAAGCCCCCCTGCAGCAGATGAAGGCTACAAAGAGGCTTCTGGTGCAAGAGCCCTCTCGCTTGCTCCAGTTTGTTGAGGTGTTTGCTGAGGCTTGAGGGATGTGGATAAATGAACGGACCTGAGCACACTCTCACTTAGTTTCTGTCAGGTGGGGGAAACTTTCCTCCCAGGAATTGACTCCTGATTTATGAAGGGCTTACTCTTGCCTTGCAATAAGATGAACAATAGGGAAATTTGGCCCCTGTGCCCTGTTAGGGGAGCGCATTGTGTCTTTAAGAGATAACCACCCAGATCCCAGGCGAGCATCTCTGCAGCCCCCAGGCTGCCGCTGGCGTTGCCAACACGCGTGGGGGCTGGGCCTCTGCGGCAGCGCTGGGCACGGGAGGTGCTGCCGGAGTGTGGCAGGTCGGGTCCGCAGGTCGGGTCCGCGCTGGGCAGCGCCACGTGCTTGGGATGCCGCAAGGTGCCGAGCGGCTGGCCTGGTGTAAAAGCCCTTGGTCATGTCTAGCTGACTCTTGGCCATCTATATTTGGTAAAAAAAATGGTTTGGAATTGTTTGTTTGTGGCTCCTTGGAAACACCCCCCCAAGAAATGGCTTCTTTTGTTTGGTTACTTGGGAAAAATATTTTCCCCTCCTTCTTTCACTATTTTGAAACATTAAAAAGCGCAAAGCTTTAAAGAGCCCAAGAATATCCAGGACAGTCTGTCAACAGCAGCCTCTGCATCTTTCCTCATGGCTCAGCGTTTGCCTTGGTCTGCAGCTCTTCCAGACACTCTGCTCCACCTTCTTGTAAATTCTGACAATGAAAACACTATTTAAATGTCCTCAAAGTTTCTCTTTCCATTGAAAACGGGGATTTATTCTCTCTCTTTTTTTTTTTTTTAATCAGAATTAATGTGATTCTAATGTGTTCCTTTTGATCTTCAGGGGATTTTTTACACTGATGATCCCTAATTTTGAAATGATTTTTTTTTTTGTTTTAATTGTTTTAAAAAGCTTTAGTGAAGGGTGGAAAAAAAAAAAAAAAATCCATCCTACTTCTTTGGCACATCTTTAACCTTTAAGTACCTCCGGAAAAAAAATATTTAAAATATATTATACATTTTTAAACAGGGTGCTTTTGACAGGTCAGTTTCAAACCTCTCTCTCTTTTCTTGCACTGTGTTGGAATAAGACAATTTTGCAGCTTGGATTTTTTTGACAGTTAAATTGCAATGTAGGCAGAGGGTGGAATAGGGATCCTGTCTCTTTAACTCTCTAACTAGACAAAGACTTTTCCCCTTTGAGAGCTGAGCCCGGGATCAGAACTGTCAGATGATCTCGTAGCACTTGGGAGAGTTTGCAAAGTCATAATTATATCTTTTAACCTGTCTTGCTCTTTGCAAAAGAAAGGTCCTATTATATTGAAATGAGATTATTAGCCATCAAATACTTTCTTTCTTGGGATTCTTCTTCTTCAAAAAAAATTCAAATACCTTAACTACTTTGCAATTGAATTTTTATAAGATTTACTTTTCGCTAAATAAATGTTCTGTAGCAGCTATTTTTTAAAGTATTTTTAAAAGGGTGTTTTCAATATGCAGATGCAAAAAAAATCAGACTAAATGTCTGAAATGTCACCTGTATAATTAAAGGAAGGTAAAGTTTCAGAGCTCAGTTCATTTTTTTTTTTTTTTTCCCCCGGCTTAGTTCATGAGCTTCACTACTGAAAAACCCTGCTGCTTTTCCTGATTTCATTGCCAAAAATATTTTTTTTCCTGAAACCAAATCATTTTCAACCTTCCATTTTTTCCTCTTTTTTTCCCCTATGCCTTTTCTTCTTCCCCAAACATAAAAAAAAAGTGAAAAATGAAACCCCACGTAACTGGAGAGAGGTGTGGTTTTGTCTGTTGTTCTTTCGTTTGGTTTTTCGGGGGGTTGGGTTTTTTTGTTGTTGTTGGGTTTTTGGTTTTTGTTTTTTTTTATAATGCACACAATTAAAATCAGTGCCCTGCAGTGTCAGTATGCGCTTTAACAAAAGGTGATGACGGCATTAAAGCAACCAGGGTAACACCACAAAGCCAAGTAAAATATGATACCGATTTGAGCCAGAGCCCCTTTAAACCAGCTCATCCCAGCACCAGTCGGCAAAATAGTTACACCCAGCCCTCATTTGAAACTTGGTGTTTGTTCCAGGATACACAAACAATCAATATTTAGCACATGTTTAAATATCTAGCTGAGTAAGGATTGAAATGAGTATGACATGGTTGAAATCCATGAACAATGTGGGCCTGATCCAAAGACCTCTGAAGTCAGTGGAGGATCCCTCCACCTGCTACAATAGCTTTGGCTCAAGCGCCCCTTTGTTGGAAGTGATCGGTCACTTTAATCAGATGATTAAAGTGCTGTCATTTATAGCTCTATAATTCAGGTTGTGTCAGCCTTTCTATTATAAACTCTCTTTCTTTTCAAGGGTGGGTTATGTCTTGACCATAAAAATTCATTTTGAGATTAAATTCAGCACGTTCCGATCTAACAAAGGAATCATTCCTTGCGCAGACAAAACTCCCCATTAAACTCACAGGATGCCAGGAGGTCACAACTGGTTGAAAAAAAAAGAATTTAAAGGATTAGATAAATCTCAGTTTTTAAAGATGCTCTGTAAAGCCCACAGAGCCCAGTCCTGCAGCACGCTCGGTCACAGGAATCACTTCACCCGTGTGAGGGGTTTGATATAATGGGGACTATTGCCAGGAGTAAAGTTACTCCTAAGTGTTTACTAATTCCACAGTCTGGTCTATGTTTAGTGCACACCTTCAGGAAGGTCCTCCGTTTCTTGCTGTCATAATGCACATTTTTATTTATTTTTTTTTTAATTGCAAAGACTAAGAATAAAGGCCACTAAGGAATCGTGCAGTGAATAATCTTCTCAAAAGCTGCCACAGTCACGATGAAAACCAGGAGACTGACAGATCACAAGAACCTCCCTGTTGTTAAATAAGGCTCCGATTCTGAATGAGACCCACTTGGAGAAACCTTGTTCCTGAAGAACCTCAGGACAGGAGAGTTAGAAAATTCACTGAGCTGCACTTGGTATAAACCTCAGCACCTGCTGAATGTTAAGCACCTGTTTTCTATATCTTTAGAACTCCCCTGTGCTCCTGTTGGTTTGGTATTGAAAAACTTTGACTTACCTGGTTTTAATACTTGCAACCTTATTACAAGCTAAAGGTATTTTTTGGTTCCCTGGTTTGCAGGACAGAGCCAGCCTTTGAGGAAACTGCCTGACACCGTATCAGCAGGAGTCCTCCGTCCGCCCAGCTTTTGGTTCCCATTTTCATGCTAAAGCTGCAGCACCAGCTACAGTTCAAGGTAGGAGCAAAAGTCTGCTTTTACTTCTGCATTTGCGCTCTTAAATTTCCTTTCCGGATGGATGACTTGAGGAAAGAATGGCAGATATTCATACAGGACCTTAATAAGCTACCTTTAATTGCCTGTATGTGCTAGAGAGTTGGGCAGGTAAAACTAGAGAGCCAGTTCAACCTGTGTAAATTGGCAGTGTCTCCTTGACTCACTGGAGCAGCTCCAGTTTACACCACTGAGGATCTGACTTGGAATTTCAAGGCTTTCCAGTCACCATCATAAATATCTCTTCTTTTTCTTGGCAATGAAATAATCTATAGAGTAGTTCCAAAGAATTAAAATAAGTTGTTGGCAGATGTGTCTATTAGTTTGAGCTGGAGATTTTTGGCTTTTTTTGAGGGTAGCACTGGAGGCTTCTTAGTGTCCACAGTAGCTTTACCTTTGGCTGTGCTGTCAGCTGAGCTGTCCCCAGAGGAAGGTACTTTGTTTCCCTGGGTATAGAGAAGCGTAGAAGAGATTTAAATGAGAGACTCTGGAGATACACAGTAAGAGGAAATCAAAAGCTACCCCCTGGCTCAACTGACGAGCGACCCCAGTGAGTCCAGAAGTCCACTGAAGTCAGTGCCTCTGTTCCAGCTTTTGCCAGAGATGGTGTGTTTCTTGTGGAATGTAAGCAGTAGATGATGATGTCTCACTTTGCCTATTTGAAACATGGAAAATTGTGCCTTTCTCAACTGCAGAGTCCTATGGAAAACCTTCTTAGTGCCTTCTGGGAGGAAAATTCCTGTGTGGGGCAAGAGGTGTTATGCCTTTGGAAGCCCTGCAAAGTCAGGCCTGTCATTGCAATGGAAGGAGATTGGGGTTGGCGCCTCTGTGGGTGTGAGTGTAAACATCCATCTGGGTGTGCCAACTAGAACGTGCCCTGGCTTTGTTATTACTAAGGCCCGGCTCCACTTAAACTTTCTCTTGAGTGATTATCGACGTGCTTGCAGTTCCGGGGGACGTGGAAATTGGCTTGTTTACTCTAATTTGGCAACAGCGAGCCGTCAGCCCTTTGAGGCACTGGAGTACTTCCTTGAAGTCAAGAGTTGCTGTTCAGCAACTCTGCAGAGCAGATCTGAGGAGAAACCAAGCCTGTCTTTTGGACAGAAAAATGAGATCTCAGTTGGTGTAGCTCAGCCCAGCCGTACCCCGTGCAACGCTTCCTGCTGATCCTCCCATTGCTATCACAGCCTGTGCTCAAACTCGCCAAAGCCAGGGCAAATCAAGGTGAAAGGTTGTATAAATTTGCGATCAGAGCTTAAATTGCCGTGATTTTTTTTTTTTTTTTTTTAATTTGGTCCTGGTACTCGTTCAGGAAAAATGTCAAAGCCTTCGGCTTGGTTATTTGTGCTGAGCTAAAAATAACTTTGGGGGCCCCACCTTAACTGAACGCACTCCCTTGAAAACAGAGCAGAGTACAAATTCCCATGGGCTGCCTCTCTGAGATTTCTGGCATCCAGAAACCAAAGTCCTTGGAAAACTCAAAACTCTTACTCCTGGGTGTCACCCTTCCCGAGAGAAATCAGCGGGTCTGTTGGAACACAGCAAGTGGCGGCTCCAGCACGTGGAGGAAGATCTTGCGGGACATGGCCAAGCCTTCAGCTGGAGCCACTGGTGCGGTATCTGACACTGTCAATGTCCGTGTAAAGAAAAAGCACAGTGTGATAGGGGAGCTGCCTCCTGTACTGTAGTTTTCTTCTAAACTCAGTGCAAATGTGAATGAGGAGCCTAGGCAGCACCTTGAGAGCTCATCTGCCGTTCTCTGGGCAGTCATCCAAAGGGGTTGTCTGCTCCAGCCAGCCATGGGTCAGTGTTCTCACTTGTATTTGCGTTATCAGAGGGGATGATGCTCTTGCCCTCCGTGCCTTTTGTCTTTGGGCAGACACGTTCTTGGGAATTGTATGTTATGGTCCTGAAAATGTATCTGCAGTCTGCTCTCCTCATCAGGTCTCCGTGATGACCTGGAGGAGATTGTTGGTGGGCTGTCCAGCTACCCAACTGAATGTGTGTGTGCACGTCTAAATACCTTGTCCTTGGTTCCTGCTGTGGTGGGGAAATCGGCTGAAGTGGCATTTGCTAGCACCAGAGGCCAGAGCAGACAGGATTTCTGCTGGGGGGCCTTTTCTGTCAATGCTCACTTCCCAAGCTTTGCTAAGTGGAGCATTTCTCCTAAAGCAGCTCCACTTCTCCGTTCTGGCAAGATGGTCCTATCACCCTCAGGTACTCAGCGCTTTGCAGGTTGGATCAATGGCCAATTGTTCCAGAAACGCACTGAACTTCCCCCAGTCTGGGTCTCTCTTGTTTTATTGGGTTGCTTTATTTTTTTTTTCCTTCCCCTTTTTTCAGCCTTTAACAAAACCCCTGGAGATTTGAGCAAAAATAGAAAGAATAAGAAAACAAATTCTATCATAATTTTTGTAAAGGGCAGGGAAATAATTGCCCAGCCTGCTCTATTCCTTCACAGCCCTGGAAAGGTTTTACGAGCTGAAGCAATCAGTCTCTCAGGAGGTGCTTGAGAGGAAAAGGGAGACCACAAAACCAGGGCCATGGTTTCCATCTGGTGTGAAATAGCCCAGTTTCAGCTGGTGGAAGCCAAGTGATTCCCCCTGGCTGTGGCTTGGGCCGTCTGACCCCAGGCTGTGGCAAACTCCTTAGATCAATGTCAGGGAGCTGACACCTGGCTCCTCTGTGGTGACCATTCCTGGGGACTGAATGCATCTTGATTCCATATTTTGATTTTACAGGCCCTGCACAATAATCACCTCTTAATTCACCCTCCTGCCCTCCCTCCTCTCTTCACTCTCTGCTGAGGAACAGCAGACGGGAGATTTCATGTGCCATAAATATTTAGATTGTGCCTGTGTGTTTATAACACTTGCCGAGAGTGTAACTGGAGCAGCTCACACTCGGCAGCAACACCTGATGCTATGGAAAGTTTTCCATCACCTCATATGGACCAAACCGCCGTGCGCCGCAAGCCGACCACGCACCAGGGACCAGTAGCCGGGTTCTCCCTGCCCCTTTCTCCCCCTGCCGTGCCGGTGAATAGTAACGGTAACAATGCCCATCTGCTTTTGTGTCCCTCAGGAGCTGCTGCTTTGAAGGACCCTGGAAAAAGAGCTGTGCCTGGGATTGAATGGGAACTTTTTGCAGCATTACTGTGGGTATATGACATGGGGGAAGCAAGTCCCCTCTGTCACCCACGGGTTCTAGGGCACACGTGCCAGGGCATTGTAGTGCTTGTGTGTCTTGGCCTCTCCAACGCGCCCTGAGCGTCTTAACACTGTGGTACGGTTGCTTGTAAGAAGGTGGAACATCTAATGCGGGAGCTTCTAAGAGTAGGTTAGACCTCAGGAAGGACAGTAAAGCTGATCTTTACTTTGGGAGCACAAGAACAGTCCAGCTGAGGGTCTAGGCCCCTTTCTGTAGCTGTCCAGATCAGTCCGAGCTGGGCTGTGCTGGTCGTCCTGGTTGTTTGTGGAGTGGGCAGACTGGTGAACCAGGCTCTCCAGCCCTTCCTTGCTGGAACAGCAGGTTCCCGGGGGCACACGGCCACGTCTCCTTGGCCTTGCTGCCTTACACACAGCGGTCAGCCCTGCAATTTCCAGAGCATTGGGTCTCTTAAGTGGTATGGAAATTTTTTTGTGCTTTAATAAATGTGTTTTTACTAATGTTTCTTTAGGGGAAAATATTTTTCTTTTGTTTCTCTGTGTAGCCTCTTTAGGACTTTCTGTGGAAGCGAAGCCAATAGTCTGAGCTTTGACTTTTTGTTTTTTTCCCCTGTCCTGTGCTTTTTCCCCTTTTTTTTTTTTACTTTACTTTTCTTTTCTTTTTTTTTTCTTTTCTTTTCTTTTTTTTTCTTTTTTTTTTTTTTGAGTGAGGTAATAAATCTTTTTTTAGTCTCTTCCCTTTCTCTTTTTTTTGTGATGGCATGAACCCAGAAAGCTGCCACATGAAAGCAAGGGTCATAGATGCTAACCACAAGGTCCAGAGGTAAGATCCAAGGTCCATTTCTCTTTCGTGCCATCTTTGGTTTGTTGCCAAAATCAGTACATGAGGTAACAAGCCTTTGGGTCCAGCCCCATTCATAACTGACAGTTCTGCCATAACTCAAGAGCTGCTGTAAATCAAGAACCTCTGCCCCTCTACCAGGATGAGGGTATGTTAGATGTAAATCATGGTGAGTATATGGCTGCCCAGTATTGTTCCTCAGATGGTGTTTTCAGTCTGGGCTGTGCTCTATCAATCCTCAAAAAGCTGGTTTTGGAACATTACACAAAAACTTCTATGTATGAAGAGGATACCACTTCCTTGTATAGCTTTCTCTTTAAAATGGAAAGATACCAATCTGATGGATGCACTGTTGAGTGGATGAGGGACTGGTTGAATGGTTGCATCCAACTCAATGTCCAGATGGAGATCAGTGACAAGTGGTGTCCCTCAGGATCCATACTGGGACCACCATTGTTTAGTATCTTGACAAATCAATGGCATAGACAGTGGGATTGAGAACGCCTTCAGCAAGTTTGCAGACAACACAGAGATGAATGTTAACATGCCTGAGGGATGGAATGCCATCCAGAGGCACCTGGACAAGTGAGCCCATGTGAACCTCATGTGGTTCAGCAAGGCTGAGTGCAAGGTCCTGCAAGTGTTGGGGCAAACCCCGTTATTAATACAATCTGATGGATGAGTGGATTGAGAGCAGCTGTGCTGAGAAGGACTTGGGGCTGCTGGTGGATGAAAAGCAGGACACAAGCTGGCAATGTGCACTTGCAGCCCAGAAAGCAAAATGGGCTGCATCAAAAGAAGCATGGCCAGGAGGTCAAGGGAGGTGATTCTGCCCTTGTACTCCACTCTGGTGAGACCCAACATGAAGCATTAGTCCTCAGCCCAGGGAATATATGGACCTGTTGGTTCAGGTCCAGAGAAAGGCCACAAAAATGACGGAGGGATGGAACAGATCCCCTATGAAGACAGACTGAGAGAGTTGGGGTTGTTTAATCTAGGAAAGGGAAGGCTCCAGGAAGACCTTGTTGTGGCCTCTCATTACTTAAAGGTGAGGAGAGACATTTAAGTAGGACACATTGTAGTAAGTCAAGGGGGTGATGGTTTTAAACTAAAAAAAGTAGATTTAGACTAGGTAGCAGGAAGGCATTTTTTACAGTGAGGTTGGTGAGACACTGGAACAGGTTGCCCAGAGAGGTGGTAGATGCTCCATCCCTGGAAAGAGTCATGGTTAGGTTGGATGAGGCTCTGAGCAACCTGACCTAGTTGAAGATGTCCCTGTTCTCTGTAGGAGAGTTGGACTGGAGAACCTTTAAAAGCCCCTTCCAACCCAAACCATTCTATGATTCTATAATTCTATGATTCTTACAGCTGCAGGTACTGATTTAGAACCTTGAAGATTTCATGGACCTTCTGTTGCTGTCTCTACTGAAAGAGGCATAACTTACTTGGTATAATTGGCAGTCAGCTGTTTCCTGTAATATCTACTTTTTTGGAAGAACTATGACTTTGACTAACTCTTGTGAAAACTCCTACCTGCACATGTTTGTGTTGGATGGGTTACTGTAAGGCATATTCTGGAATTGTGACTGTAAGTGCTTTTGTTGAGTTTTCTACAATGTGAGCTTTGAGGAACTCTGATGATTCTGACATATCCCTTTCAACCCCAATTATTCTGTGATTCTGTGAAATTTTGCAAGTTGCTGCTACAAGAGCAGACAGTCATTGCCCTCTGTCTTCTCAGTTTCTATAGCTCTCCTGGACAGCTTTATCTGTTAATTCATGTCAAGTTCTTTCTATTTGGGAACAAATAGGCTACTTAGAGCTTTGACTAACGGAGTCTTGGCTACCATATACTGTAGAGAAGAACAAAAGTTTTAAGAACTAGGGCTGCCCAAGTTCTAGTCTCAGAACTCATGAAAAACCTCATGACATTGACAGAATTGTTATTTGTCTTTTCCATCATGACCCACCTGAGAGTTTGGCAAAGAAAAGCAGGGACACTCTTAGGAAATGCTAAATAAATTCATATGGAAATCTTCCCTTCAAAGCATTCCTGTTTGTGCAAACTTTGGGCAGTTCTTTAAGGCAGCTGGATGGCAGTTGCACTTTATTTTGCTCATTTGTTTTCTCCCTAGATAAAACAAAACAAAACATTTGATTTTACATGTACTCACAGAGAATCACAAAATTGCTATAGTTGGAAAAGACCTTTAAGATCATTAATTCCAACCATTATCTAACTCTGCCAGGGCCACTACTACCCCATATATTTGAGCACTGTATTTAGATGTCTTTCAAATACATCCAGGGATGACAATTCAACCACTTTCCTGGGCAGCCTGTCCCAGTCTTTGATAACCCATTCAGTACAGAAGTTTTTCCAAATGTCTAACCTAAACCTCCCCTGGTGCAACTTGAGGCCATTTCCTCTTGTCTTACTAGTTGTGACTTGTGAGAAGAGACCAACACCCACCTCTCTACAACCTCCTTTCAGGTGGTTGTAGAGAGTGAGAAGATCTCCCTTTTCAGACTAAACAAACCCAGCTCCTGCTGCCACTCCTCATAAGACTTATTCTCAGACTCTTCA
>JAAGNO010017798.1:70113-83711 GCA_033439905.1 Ceryle rudis
CTCCCCTCTCAGGCTGCTCTTCCCCAGCTGAACAGCCCCAGGGCTCTCAGCCTGGCCTGGCCACAGAGATGCTCCAGTAGCCTCCTGAATCACCAGCACCCCCAGCCCTTGCACATCCTGCCCTCCCCAGGCAGCCAGCGTGGAGGGGTCAGCGGTGTGGTTACCACATCGCACAGCAAAGCCCCCGTCCCGCAGCCTGTCACGCCCGGCAGTAAATCAGCCGTCAGGCAGCGGGACCCACCGCGCCCGGCCCACGGCAGAATCTCTGCCCGTCGCCCTCCGCTCTCCCCTTCGCCAGAGGGAGTCGGGTTTCTCTCCCCATCCCTGTGAGTGAAAGAACCCACCTGTGTCTGCGGGGCCTGTTTGGGATTCCTGGGAAACTTTAACCTCTATTAATACCACTAAATTATTTCTTCATATGGCAAAGTACTTATGTAAACTGATCTCCTCCTGCCTCGGAGGAGGCCGGCTCTCGCTCAGATGGATCTACCTGCTCTCGGGGGGCTTTCAAACCCTCCGCATTCCTCTGCGGTGCTGCTTTTTGTTGCAGAAGGACGTGCGTGTGCTGGAAGCGAACACGTGATGGGAAAAGGGGGAGAGCAAGAAGAAGGAAGGGAGGAGTGAGATCACCAAAATAATTGGCTTGGAGGCCTCTGAAGCAGCAGCAGGTTGTGCTGTACGTTTGTCTGTCTCTGTCAAGTTTTACTGAGCTGATGTCTGCCTCGGACCTCCCCAGAGCTGGAGTAAATTAAGAGTAGGCTCGCTGGGGTCAAGTGGGTTTAGTTGTCATTTACGCCAACACCTCTTTTTATAACGCACCAGCTGCCAGCATTGCCACGGTGGTGTGAAGGGACCTTCGCATAAATGAGAACCAGGCCCGTGAGGTTATTTTTACTGGTGGCAGCACCAGCCACAGTCATTCAGAAACGGCCGAATCTTGGGACTATCCTGAAATCTTCAGGTTTGATAATTTTTCTTTCATTCATTTTTTGAGGCTTACGGCTTCTGTCCTTGGCTGCAACAGCTAAAACTGTGCTTCTTAAATATGAACAAATGAGTGAAAGATAAAAAGTGTCATGAAATCACGGGACTCCAGCAGATGGGGCTCAAAGAAAAGAATGCCAAAATAGCTGCAGGCTGACAGTGCTTGGTGTCACTCGGGGCAGACTCCAACCTTTCCTGTGTGGCAGGACGTTTCACGGGGCAATTTCATCTTTCTCCTGCCTGGCACCTCAGCGATAGTTCATTGGTTCCAGGCTTGTACAACCAAGATGAAGCTTTTGGGGCTTTGCTAAAGCAAACGGTCCTAAGAGCCAGAAGTGGGTCCCTACTGGGCATCCAGTGCTGGCTCTTACCCTGGTGGAAAGCCCATGATCACAAATCATCCGCTACGCTTGCAAAGGACGTTGGCTTTTCACACCCAATAGCAGGACAAGTTAGAAAAAGAAGAGTGAAAAGTTCTGTGATGTTTTACCCCTGTGCTCCTCCTCCAGATGTTTGTTCAGGGTGTTTTGTTGGTTGCTTTTTTTTTCAGCGAGAGATGAGATTTGAAATTCCGCCCAAGTCTGGAAATTCAGAATCCATTTTCCACTTTCTGCACAGCTGAGGAGAAGGGACTTGAGAAACTTCTTACTTCAGATTAGCACCGGGTTAGAAGTGGTCAGTTTGTACAGTTCATCCGTGGAGAGGATGGTCCCATGTCCGTCTCTGCTCCTTGCAATCCAGCTGCGTAGGATTTTCTGTCCATGTTCTCTTTGAATTAACCTCATGTAAGGCAATTAACACAGTACACGTTAACGTAGCATTAGAAAATGAGGCTTCTCCCTCAGCCTCTGCAGTGTGTGGTAACGTTCAGCAAAGCCGTAGCACAAAAGTATGGGATTTTAAATTGGAAAGTCTGCTGTGGTGCCTGGGTTTGACCTGCTGTTCGGAGCTGCCCAGTAGAGCAGGTTCATTGCTGGTGTCCACGGGCTTTAGGACTGTGGGGTAATTCTGATCTCCGCACCCTATTTTAGTAATGCAAACAGCTGGGTGGATGCTTTTAATTTATATGTCCCATTTAAGTGACTTAAAAAAGCAACTCAAACCAGACTTTTTTTTCTGACTTTTGCTTTTATTTTTTTCCAAATATAACTAAAACATTTTCTGTTTCCACGTTGTTGTATCTCCTTCCAAAACCTTTTGGGTCAGTGGGAAGATGATGAAAATGGGCCATATACTGTCCAGGTATCAAGGTCTAACCAATGCCTCTCGCCCTCCACTGGCTCGCCAGTCTGACACAGCAAACAGAGGGCGGTAAGTTTTTGGAAGTAGGCTGGAGAAAAGTGAGGAACCACCATCATTACTTATGGGAAACAAAGACCAATATACCCGTCCAGGAGCAACCAAGTATCCTAAGTTTGATACAAACTCGGAAGTGCTGGAATTTCAAAGCCTCTGACCTCAGCACAGGTGCAATGCTGGTCTCTTGGGGCACTGGCTTTTTCAAATGGGGCTCCTTGCGCGCCTGCCTTGCCTGGTTTTGCTGGCGAGCATTTCTGGGTGGGTGCTCTCCTCTCTCTCTCAAGCACGGTGGAGACCAGATTTCAGCTGAAGCTGTGAGAGGACACCGTGAAAACAGGCTGGATGAGTGTCCACAGCCCAGAAGCTGTTCAGATCTCTGCCTGGGACTGCTCCAGGCAAGAGATGATGCACTGGAGCCAGCTACCCCAGGAACTAGTGATTTGCATCACTCTTGGCATCTCTGCATCAAGACTGACTTTCTGGAAGGGGTATTTTAGTCAGTGTGGGGTGTTGGGTTAAGTCTGCACAGATCAAGACACAGGAATTACCAAGTAAAATGTCCTGGCCTGTCTTCTACAGGAGGTCATCTAGATGATCTGTTTGTCCCTTCTGGCCTTTAAATCTACTAATCTATTTTCCCTTCCAGGAAATATAACTATATTCTGAGAACAACAGCCCCTTAGGAAAGAAACAAAAAGAAAAGAAAAAAGCAAGCAAGCATGCCTTTGAAAAACAACAGCAAAGAAAAAGCCCCTTCAACTATAAAATAAACTAAGGTACAAGGTGCAATTAACAATGCACAAACAGCAGAGCCTGGAATGTAAATTGTATTTAAATAGGGCCGTGAAGAATGTTTCAGTCCCCTAAATGGCTTCTCTCTCCTGCTGCCTTGAACCTCCAATCAAGCCCTGCCTGGGAGTAATTTGGTGCTGGAAATTGTTGCCACACGAACAGCTGAAGGCTGGCAGGGTCACCGGCCCCCCGTGTCACACCCTGTCATTTTAGATTAAGATATGCAAAGGCGACACAGCTGCGAACTTTCCCTTTGCTGCTGCGGCTGCGTCCATCCCCTCGGCTGTAATGAGAGGAAGGCGTAATTGGAGTCAACTGCTTGATTATGATAATTGCTACTGTCTGGGGGAAGAAACAGTTGAGTCCCGGAGCTTGATCCATGCAGCACCTTTTGGGTGATTGCTGTCTGTTTGCCAGCAGATGGGCCTGGTAGAAAGCATCCTTTTTGGCCCTGCTTTGGCCTCTTGACCTCCGCTTGACCACTTGTTGACTCCACGATTTCAGGCAGGGTCACGGGGTTTTCTGGTTGTTCTCTGCTTCCCACCAGAGGATTGGTCCTGAAGGATTTATCCCCTAAGAGGGAAAAGGCCTTTTTAAAATTTATCCCAGCTCTTCACAGCAACACAAGTGGGAGATGAGGTGCCATATATTTCCCACTGGGATATTTATCGCTTTCATTGTATGTCTCGGCAACAATCTGTGGGAAATACCTCCAGGAAGCTTGGCTGGTCAATCTGTCATACCCTGCCTATTTTCATTTGCTGGGAGAGCAGAGATGGTCCTGGAGGTCAAGGCACTGGGATGGGAACAAGGAGACAGGCGCTCAAATTTCAGAGCTTCCAGCAAACTTTAATGCAGTCTTGTCCAAGTTACTTCAACTGCCTCTTTGCATTGGTGCCCCTTTGAGAAACAGAGATGGCCCCTTCTCTGCCTTAGTTTGTTTATCAGCGTGCTTTTAAACAGTCTCAAGATCCTGAGATATCAAAGGGAGGATCTCACAGTTAGGGTGTGAACCTGAAGGAAACGCCGTTGTACTCCCAAATCCACCGCAGGCTTGGGCAAGTCTCTTAGGCTTGGGAGCCTTGGAGCAATCTGCAGTTTCAGTGGGAGTTAAATTCTTAAATATCCCTGGGAAACTTGGCTATAAGCTCCACGTGCAGCAATTTCCCCTCTGTACAAGGCTGCTGGTGAACCCTGCCCAGCAGCGGGGTGAGCACAGAGGCACGGAAAGGCCCTGGAATGGAGATCACATCTATAATTAAGGTAGCAAGAGGCGTATTGTTAATTCATGGCTATTATTTATTAATATCAAGCAGAAGTGTAAAGCTCACTCTCGCTGTGAAGCACTAAGCGCAGCCAGAGTGACAATAGTAATCAACAAAGTAATTGAATATTTTTTTCCTCAGTGTCTTCAAAGTTTATGAATGTATATCTTTTTTAATGTTCACGTTGCCAAGTATGGAGGGGAAGGCCCTGTTTGCATAAAGGGAGGGGTTTAAAGATCATCAGGAATGGAGAAGATGGGAGCCGCAGGTGATGCTCTGGGGTTTCAATTCTCCAGAGTGTGGAGTTGTGCGTGTTAACAGTCCCTGAGCTGTGCCTGTTAACAGTCCCTGTGCCTGTTAACAGTCCCTGTGCCTGTTAACAGTCCCTGCGCCTGTTAACAGTCCCGCTGTGAGGGGCCGGGGCTCGCAGGGCCCCACGCTGGCAGGGTAATGGGAAGCCTGGTGCAGCTTCTCCTCTGCCTGAGGGGCGGTGGGCACCGGGATGTGTGGGCAGTTGGCTCTCTCTCATTATGGCAACTTTAGAACTTGAGCTTACTTGGATGAGCATGAATTTTTCTTTTTTGTTAATGAGGTGTCTGCAGAGTCCCCGTGGGCTCTGTGTTAGCCGCAGCTCTCTGGGAGTACACCAGGCCGTTTCTTCGGAGCATGGTGCACAGCCCGTGTATTGTAGGGCCGGGCAGATCAGGAGGGAGATCCTTTTGCAGTTTGACAAGGGAGGAGGAAGTTTCATCTGTTTTCCGGGGTAGATGAAGAATCTCTGTAGCTGTGCAACAGTGTTAGCCTGACAGAGCAGAGGTCTCTGAGCAAAGGTGTAACTGTTACGATAACACAGCTACCTGGAGTTCTTTAGCAAAATAATGTGCTAAAGCATCATTAAGCAATCGAGTGCTCTGAATAGCCCTGCGATGATGTTTGCAAGGCAGCCAGCTTCTCTCAGACTGTAGGGCAGGAAGAGACTAACACAACTGCGCCCCGTGTACCAGGAACTAAAATCCAAATGATTCTCCCACCAGACCATACCGTGGGGCTGAGCTGGAGCCTTGGCCCCAGAAATAGGCCCACCTAAAGTTCTGGGACCCGTAGCCTGGTATATCTTTCTGCATAGCAGTTATTTCCACGGAAAATAATTAAGCCACTTTGCAAGCGTGTTAACTTAAACCTGCAGGAGAAGAACGTTTGCTGTGAACTCCAGCTCATCTTCCCCACTTAGGTACTGGAGGCAGTAAGTCCTTCTGGCCCCAGTGAACACTGGTGATTGCTTCTGGTGCATCTGAAGACTTGTGCGCATCCGAGGAGATTTCTTGCCAGGTCTAATGTACAAGATCAAAGTCAAGTCAGGCTTGAGTTAGAGCTCGCACTGTTTCCCCTGAAAAGATTCATGTGGTTTTACTCACTCGCTACCCTGGCCTGGTTTTGGCATTGCTTTGAAACATGGGGATGGTCAGTTCAGATCTGGGCCCCGTCTGTCCGTGCTGTAATCTCCAGCAGTGGCCAACCCCAGCTGCGTCCGAGGAGGGTGCTCCCGCGCTTGTAGCACTTAGTACAATGATTCAGGACCCTGTGACTGAGGTCTGTGACATTATTGATCCTATTAATTTATGGGATAACTGGTCCTTTGGGAGAGTTTCTTCCTAATCTCCATTACTCAGAAATTGCTTTAGCCTTTGCAGTAAGGAATTTTGCATCCCTTTCCTCTGTAAGCTTTCTTTTCTTAAACTCTATCCTTGAGTCTGGATATCCTTTATTTCAATTTCCATGGGGTTTTTTCTTTATGTTTTTTTTCTAACTCTAGTGAACCCAGGCCTCAGGAATATCATGGGGAATAAGCAGAATAAGGTCTGCAGGTGAACTCTGCTTCTATAAAAAAAAGTATAGATCCTTTTGACAGCTTTGTTTTACTTCACTGAAAACTGCCAAAATACACTCAGAGCCTGTTCTCTCGCTACATTTTCATATGAAATAGGAAATGCCAAAGGCAGCTGACAGAAACCTCTTCTCGTATACTTCCAATTTTACTTTACCAAATTCTGAGTCATCATTCGCTGCCAGCAATTCCACCTCTTTTATCCAGGAGCTGGTGACACTGCTGGTGATGCTTTGATGGAGTTGCAGGTGTGGGGTTAGGAGCAGGACATCAGCTGAAGGCCCCAGGGCCGAGTGTCCTGCCAGATCACAAGTTGAGGCTGCAGTGGGCTCTATTTCCCAGGGAGCTGCTGCGAAGTTCCTGTCTGGAAGCTGGTTTGTCACAAGAGCAGCTTTTTTTCTTGCTCAAGGTTCCCAAGCACCAGGGTGTCAGAGAGAGAAGCCCTTTCGCCGGGAGAGTGTGATACCACATGGCTGAGCTGCTCTTGCTGTGCTGGTCGGGGTATGGGGACTGCCAGCACCCTCTGAGCCGAGGACTGACCTCCGGGACCCCTCGCGTGTGCCGGGGCTGCCGTGTCCCCAGTGCTCTACATCATGCAAATAAAGCCATGACCTCAAGTGAGAGGCAGGTCAAAACATGGGGCGCTCAGGAGTGTGGTGGCCGTCGTGGGATGGATGCAGAAATCAGTCATTTCTTGTGGTCATTACAGGGAGTGGGAGTCTGGGAACTGTTACCTAGGAGGTAGTAAAAGATTTGCTTCTCTTGAACTTTTTCTACAAGTGCTAAAGCAAACCTTGGGCTCGGGGATGCTTCTTTTCTTCCTTCTTTGTTGCAAGTCAGATGTGACAAAAACCATTTACAAACCTGTAGCACTCAGAAAACAACGCCTTGCTACTCTGGTGATGCTGAAAGAGTAAGGAAAACCCTCTCCTCCTGACCACCCCCTTCCCCATCCCTGCTCAGCTCCAGGGCTGAGTCTCACAGTGGCAGAGAAGCAGCATCTTGTTTGGCAGCTGCAGGGGGGCTGATTTGGTAGACAGGGCCTGGCAGCTACAACTTCACCTGCGGGGTGGGTTTGAGGGAAATGAGCTTCAGGCACCCGTTTCCCTGTGAAGATGGCCATGAAGGGGGAGATGAGGATGGCAGCCTCCTCTGGGAAATGCTTGGAGCTCTGTCCCTGCAAAATGCTGCCTAAGAGCCGGCTATTGCTGCTGCCCTGGGCCAAACGGGGAGCCAGGCTCAATATCATGGTCTTGTTCCTTTCTCTGCACCTCCTGCAATATCTCATGGGTTGAGGGGGATGATTGCAATCCCAGCTCAGGGGGAGGTGTCTTAGTACTTAGTGGTTAGGTGCTGGAAGTGCCAGTGTGGTGCCGGCAGGGGTTCTGGGCCGTGGTTGGGAAAGCCGGGGCCGCAGTGGCACGCTGCGGTGGCACGCCACGGTGGCACGCCACAGCCAGCTGCTGGCACGGCCTCCCTGGAGAAGCACTGCTTTAATGCAGGCATGTGCTAAGCTGAGGTGCTTTAAAGAAGCTTTGCCTAAATCCCAGTCAGAGGTGGACACGTAACTTCCCCAGCTGGCTTTGATGTGCTCATGGAGGCCTCTTGCTTGAGCTGTGGCACTTGCTGCTCGGTGATGTTTATCCACAGCTTGTTTCCTGCATCCAAGTTGGGAAGGGACAGGATCAGGCACTGCGTGGAGAAGCACGGATGGAGCCCAGCTCTCCCGAGTCCCCAACCAGGCTTAATCCGCAGCCCACGGCACCATCCTGCAAATCTCCCCTCGGCTCCCAACGCCCGAGGCAGGAGCCACATCACCTCCATCTCCCGCTGGCCCTCTCCATGCCTGACATGAGGATGAGGCACCATGTGCCGAGCTGGCCGAGGTCAGATGTCTTCCGAACATCAGATGAAAAAAAAAAATGGGGGGAAGGATGCGGGTTTTGTTGTTTTTGTTTTGTTGGGGTTTTTTTAAGAGCAAAAAGAATCAGTAAACGCATCAAATAATAATAAAAACCTACCCTTTTCTTTGAGCCTGAATGTATGCTGGTGCAGTGCTTAGGGGATTAATCTCTTAAAAAATAAGTGCCATGTGAGTAGACAGGCAGTGATTAAGGTTTTAACTGATCAGTCTGCATCTGACAGTGAACCAGCTATTATCTTAACGGAATCAAACGAACATTCAGAGCCTCCGCTCAGCCCCAAACATGAAAGGAGATGTCATCTGCTGGCAGTTGGCAAGCCGCAGGGGAAGGGAGAGAGAGAAAGGAGGGATGGAAAGCAAAACAAGGGTGAGAAAAAGGGGGAAAGGGAGGCACAGCCCGGGAAGGGAGGAGAGGGGAAGGAGGGAGGAGGAGTGAGAAAGGATGGAGGTGTAAATGAAAGGAAGCAACAGAGAGTAAAAGAAAGATAAACAGAACGGAGAACAGTAGAGGCTTGAAAAAGTGCGGAAGTCTGCTCTGCTCTTTCCTTCCTACTTTCCTAAATGGTTTGGAAGCTGTTCCCTGAGCAAGCCGGGCCTTTGGCAGCCCTCTCCAACCCTTGCCCTGCCTTTTCCCACACTGGCTGTTGCACTCGCCGCCAAGGTCTTCTCTAAACCAGGGAGGTCTAGCACTCTTGAACCTGAGGTCAGAAACAAGAGGGAGGAAAAGAATGGCCTTCAGGCCAGAGGAAGAAACCAGGGCAACCAAGCTCTTAACGTGATAAAAGGGCTTTATCTCAAAGCACTTAAACAAAACACACAAGCCTGAGAGAAGAGGCTCTGTCAAGTATCTGGCAGGGCCAGAGGGGAGATTGCAAATCCCTGAGGGCTAGGGGAGCTCGCTCTTTACACTGTGCAGACCCTGGAGCTGGGGCCAGTGCTGGGTGCTGGGGGAGGGCGGGAGGGGTTTACCTTGGCTGGAGGCTGGCAGCCACTGGAGAGATGACAGTAATTCATGGGAGTTGCTTAACCACAGACCAGAGGGGAGCAGCCTGGAAGTGAGTGGCTATTAAAGAAAAGATCAAGGGTGCAGAGAGCAGGATTTGGGTCTGGAGAGAGGCAGGAGGGAAAAGGAGACACCTGGGAGCAGGCGGACACAGTCCCATTCCCTTCCTTTGGGGGTTTGGTGTAAATTGGCGTCCTTGCTCTGCAGTCAGTGGATTGATGAAGTTACAGGAGCCGCTATCTGCCAAATCAGGAGCCAGGCTGGCCTTGGGGACAGGGTATTTTCCTCTGGGACCTGTTGGGATACTTAACAGAGCAGTTGTAGTTTCCAGTGCAGGGGAATGTTGGCTGGAGGAGGGAGAGGCTGCCTGGCAGAGAAGCAGGAGCTACCTGGTCGTGTTTGCATGGTCAGTTCACATCAAGGGGGACAGCAGGGTTTATGGTCTTGAGAGCAAAGATGTAGCTTGGAGTAGGACTGGAGATACAAAACAACAGGAGCTTGTTAGCCTGGTGGCTCCAGTCAGAGTAGGACGGCACAGCTGGGAGGAGACTGAGACCAAACTGTCAATGGTGTAAGTTAAGTGTTAGAGAGGAGACCTGAGGAGGCCTGGACCTTGTTGGGCCACTTGTAAAGGATTGCAGGCAGGATAGTGCGACGGAGAGGAGAGGACAGATCTCTGGGTTGAAAGCATGGGGAGGGGAGTTACACATGCTGGAGAAAGGCAACACCTTGCAGCAGAGCTGAAGGTCCTAGTCCCAGAGAGCCAGCTGTGCCCTGGACTTGCAGCGCGAGGGCCCCAAAGCTTCACTTAGCAGCAGTTGGCCTCTGGCACAGACCCACCTTTACGGGCAGCCAGATGCTGCTGGCATAAAGGGTTAAGGGCTTGGAGGCAGTGCATGGCCTTGCTCTGGCAGGAGACCCCACCACCCCTAGGATCTTCAGACTGCAGATCCCGCCACTGACCCACTTTTCTGGAGGGGCTGGGACAGCTTAGCTCCTTGTGGTACCCTGCTCTAGAAAGACAGGCTGTTTCCTAGGGATGATTTTCTCCCTCATCCCTCGCCATTTCTCAGTGAAAACGCGTGATGCTTTGTGCCAGAAATCCCCTCTTCTGGGCAGATGTCCTGCTCTGGCCTGGGTGTTGCTCTCCGCCTGGCTGCCAGGCTCCCCTCCTTGTTCTCGGGGCTTTGGTGTGGGGCACATCCTCGACCCCATCGGTGGAGCCCAGCCCACTTACTGGGGCCCCATCTGGCTCCCTGTGGAGACAGGTGACCTCAGGTGTCCTTCCCACAGATCCCCCTCATCCCGCACTGTCTGCAGGCCGACGAGGCCTCGCCGTAGCTCGGGGAATCGCAGCACGCCGTGAACCTGAGGCTGTGAATTTCCCTCAGCGCATCCCTGCTGCCAGGCTGTTACTCCTCCGCGCTCTCCCTCCTGACTCCATCTGTCTGCGTGGTGCTACCGCTCCATGCCAAGAGGGCTACGGGACCGCCAGGGTCACGACTGCCCCATTACGGGGCGAGATTTATCATTGGCAGGTGTGCTGCGGGATGGTATATTATCCAGGATTATGAACTGTAACAGGATAATCTCTCTAATGTAATTCAAGCTCTCGACATGGCTTATGGCTCCTTAATGTACCTCAGACTGAAGAATTACAAGAACATTTTCCCCCCTCCCTACCTTGTCAGCTCCTAAATGATTTAGGCAATCGCCTGAAGCCAGATCTTGGCCTCCAGTCATAACTCAGAGCAGTTCAGTAAATATGATGGGGAAGGAGTTTTCCAGGCTTTGCTCTTTCTTCCTTCCCCTGTGCTCGGCCCTTGCTTGGCCAGGAAGCGAGCGGGGAGAGCCGGGCCGTGTGCCCTGCCCTCCCTGCCCCACCATCCCACTGCCCGCGTCCTCCGCTGCCCATCCATAGCGCTCGAGATGAGCTGCTGCCATGCAAACCTGTGCGAGCAGGCGCAGAGCGCCCTGGGAGACACGGGATGTTCAGTAGGTGCTCTCTTGGGAGGATCATGCCTTGGGTAGCCCTGGGGTTGTGCCCCTTAGAGCATCGCCTCAGCGCAGTGCACCAGCAGCCACATCTGCAGCACGGTGTCCAAGGCTGGAAAGCGAGGCCTCTCAGAGACTTTTCCCCCTGAGCAAGGGAAGTCCTGGGACACGGCACTGAGCCACCTTTAGCAGCAAGGGCACCTTCCCCAGGTCTCTGCAACATACCTGAGAGACGAGACCCTCCTCTGTGCAGACTGACAGGATAAGATCTCTGCTATCACCAGCAAGACAGATCTCCAGCCACCTGAAGGAGAGGGTTTTTCTTTTCCCCCTTCCTGGAAGCTTCTCCAAGACAGAGCCTCATAAATCTCACCTTCCAAACCCCTCAGGCGGCCTGTTGTCTACATCCTCTCCATCTTCTTTTCTTTTCCCCACCGAGAGGCGCTGGGAGGCAGCCGTGTAATGCCAAGAGCACAAGGTGGGAGGTAGGAGACCCTGGCCTTTCCATCCCTGCCATGCCACGCCATGCACCTTGATGTCACCTTGGTGGCATCTGGCAGTGTCTCTCCCTCCCTTGTGTTGTGGGGTCTCCCAGTGGGGACAGTGTGGGGCTGTCCTGGATCTTAGAATCATAGAATGCCTTGGGTTGGAAGGGACCTCTAAAGGTCATCTAGTCCAACCCCCCTGTAGTAAGCAGGGGCATCCTCAACCAGATCAGGTTGCTCCGAGCCAGATCAGATTGCTCAGATCTTCCTGGGGCTGCTGGAACATAAGTGATTAATAACAACCAGCCCCCCTCGAACGCTGGGAACCAGCGCAGCCGCCTGTGGGATTCCCTTTCGGGTAACACAGCAATTAGCGGTTTGGTAGATCACCTAGTGGAGGCAGTTCTTCGTGTGGATGTCCAGGCTTGCTCCATGCCTTCCTGCTAAGCCAAGAGGAAGATTTCCCATCCTTCATATAATTGGCTTTTAATTCTACCGCTCTGTTCATTGCTTTGACTTAATGGTGGGGTTTGTGGTGCTGATTTTAAGTGGAATCTGGTTCATTCCCATGGATTAGGTTCAAGGTGTAGAGCATGGGAAAGAAGAGCAATTAGAACAGTGCCGTTAAGGGCTCCATCTCAGCAATCCTCTGGGCCAGGGCTGCACCAAGGGGGTGGGGAACAGCAGGAGTCTGGTCCAGCACTTGCTGACACCTGCCACAAGCCCTCCTCTGAAGACCCTGTCCTCTGGTCACCCCTTCTCTTGCTCCTTGGGGCTCCCCTGGTATCCTCCTAGCAGCAGGGCGGTCTCAGTCCCCCCAGACCTCCTCCTCCAGCTGCCTCGCTGACCCTGATGAGAAACTAAGCTTTGTAAACGGGGCTGGGGGGAGGAAAGAAAGCAAAAGAGGAGAGAAAAGAAGAGATTAAGAACAGGAACTGCAGGGATACAGCTTCCACCCGGCGACTGACTTAAGATAAACATCAGATACACAGAGCAGGGCCGGGAACCCGCCGCAGCGTGGAAAAAAACACGCTGGGAAAAAATATATATCCTTTAGCATTACTGGTGTTAGGCCAGACGTGTCCTGGTTACCTGCTGCTAACGTGAGTGTGGCCGATGCGTGAAGTGCTGAGTGATGGCAGGAGGGACAAGGAAAAGGTGAACGTGCAAGAAGGAGGCCGAGACAATGCACAGGGGAGAGCGGGTAGAGATGCAGTGCCAAGCTGGTGAGCAAAGGAATCGCTGAGCTGCTCTGCAGTGGAGAGGACAGTGAATTTCTGTGGGCATGTCCCCACCACGGCCACCCGGCTCCTGCCCAGGGTCTCCCCAAGGTCAAGTGGGTCTGCTAAGGCCCATCTCTGTGTGGAGACTGCACGATTCAGACGTGTGCAGCCCTGCAGATGTGGTGCTGAGGGACATGGTTTGGTGGTGCCCTGGCAGTGCTGGGTTAATGAAGGGTTGGACTTGATGATCTTGAAGGTCTCTTCCAACCAGAAGGATTCTATGGTTTTATGATCCCCGGGCAGCTGCTGAGGCTGCTCAGGGAGGGTGAACTCTGCAGTGCACCCATCTCAGGCTCACACAGGCTCGGGAGAGGAAAATTACCCTGGAGAGTTGGAAAGCAAAGAGATGAAAGAGGAAAGGAGGGAGATGAAGTGCTTCAAAAGGAACCAGCTGGTTGCACATGCTGGGGTAGGAGACCTGAGGCTGTGACTCCTCCAAAGGACAAGTCTGGGAGCTGCAGGCGCCTGAGCAGAGACCAGAGAGGCAACAAGAAGGCAGAGTGTCCTCTGGAAATGTGGAGGCAGTGCGTGTCGTGTTGAAGCGTGACGCCCTTCCTGATCCCCAGCCCGCGGGCAGGGCACCAGCCGGGAGCTCCAGGCAGCTGTATTTACTGTTGCTATTTGTTGTCGCCCTGGCAGCCTCCGCAATGTGAATTTTCTGTGTCACTGGCTGAGAGGATTCC
>JAAGNO010017798.1:83720-95954 GCA_033439905.1 Ceryle rudis
CGGTGTGTTGGGTTGGGGGACGGTGGGGCGGGTGGCGGCGTGGAGAAGAAGCCACGGGCTAGAAAACTGCTCTGCCCAGAGCTTTTAACTCCTTCGTCGCCAAATGTGTTTGGATTTTGTAGTTAAAGCCGCAGAGAGTTTTGCTGGAGATCAGGATAGAGCTGCCTGTTTTCCCTGCCTGCCCTGGGAGGAGGGAAGAGAGGTGCTTGAGTGCTGTAGGAGAGACGTGCCTTCCAGCCTGGGGAGCAGAGCAAGGGGTTTGCACAAAGTGCTTTAGAGCAGCCTTAGGGCCCTCTTGGGGCCAGTCACTCCCGCGGGGCTCTGTAGAATCCCTGAATATTGACCAGTGGAGGGGGTTAAGGAAGGAGGGGTTCAGGGCTTTCCCCATGAGCCTGGCGACAGCTTGGGGGAGATGGATTTAGTACAGGTTGGGACAACTTTGCACCAGCACATGTGGCATTTCCTCTATACTGTCCTTCCCAGCAGTGTTAGCCTGTCTCTTCAATCCCAGCGTCAAGAAATTAAACCCCAGGCATCCTTCAGCAGGTCCCCACAACCCTGTACACTTACACTCCTTCCTCCCTGCTACTCACACAGATGTCTTCCCCAAATCAGCCCGTGCCTCAGTTTCCCCTCCTGTAAAAGGGGGAGAAGGCTGAGATGGCGCCAGCAGAAATCAGTGCCCAGCCCGTGACGTGGGGCCTCGGGGGGTGGCCAGAGGCAGTGCCACCGTTGTCCAGGCAGGTACCCACCTGGCACACGCTCCTGCCAGGCCCATAGCAGGGAGCCTGCATCCCTGCCGTCCGGAGCCTGAGGCTCTTGCCACTTGAAAGCCAGACAAGAGATTGCAGAGGGTTTGATCTTGCCATAAATAAACTCGAAATCCAAGTATAATCTTCTCCTCCTTTGTTTTTGGGCAAACAGAGCAGCAGCATCTGTCCCCTCCCCGCACTGCTGCCAGATCTCAACGCGTGGTGAAAAGCAGCACCAGAAACTGTTCTTTCTTTCTTCCTTTCTTTTTTCTTTCCTTTTTGTCTGGTTCATGCTTTGGATAATTAGTGTATCACGGAGAGATGGTGTTGGGGGACAGGAAGGAAAAGCTGTTTATACAGTGAAGTAACTGGCAAAGCATCTTCAGACCTGTCTCTGCTTCCCAGGTGGCACCTCCGGCTTAACCGCTTCCTTCCTGTGACACAGAAGGGGGATCTCTGCCAACTTTTGCCATCGCCTCCCAGAAAAACTTCCTCAGTTTTACCCTTTGCTCGCTCACCCAGGGGGGAAAAGGGGAGTTTCCTTCTTGTCTGGTACCTAATTTCTAAATGCACATTATCAGAGGAGGGGGCAGTGACCCCGGGACTTGTCACAGAACAAAGAATGAAACCTTAAGTCTGTGTGGTCAGGCAAACGTGGGGCTTTTCAGCCTGGTATTTCTGGTTTTTGCAGCCAGCAGTGCTCCCCTGGGGTCCCATCTGCTCAGCCTTGGTCCCCTTAGGGAAGGGGAAACTGAGGCACCAAATCGCCTAGACCAGCTCCAGCACAACTTCCCTCTAAAAACTCATCAGCTTTAACGCCTTCCTCAAAGCAGATCAGAAGCTGCTGGTCACCTTTGCTTTCCCAGCCAGCAGTCCCTCCGATTTAGCACTTCTCTCACCCGGGCAGGAGCGGCTGTGTGAGCCGACCTGATTGACACTTGATTGACAGAGCCAATTAGCCAAACTAAGCCAGCTGCATTCAACTTGGTCCTCCAGAAGGCTGGGGGAGGAGGGGAGAAACCGAGGGGAGGCCAGAATCCAATTCCTCTCCCATCAGGCGTGATTGCTGTTTTTGTTTTATTCGCAGCCTTTTTTTAGATCTCTTGGAGACGCTGCATCTCGTTTCCTGGATGCCATTCAAATAGTGCTCACCAGCTTCCCCTTCCTTCTGTTGTCAGAGAATGTGAGCGGGTTGTCATCACCTGGGCACGTTTTCCCAGCTCTGGGATTTCCCCAGGTAAACCAGGGAACTCCTCGTGCTGTAACATGTTCCAGATGAAAGTGCAATTCAGGGAAGGGATGCAGCCCCCTCCTTGCACCCAGGCACGGAGCTTGGCACGTAAGGATGCAAGAGGCAGGCAGAGCCCTGGGCTGGGTGCAGAGGAGGGCAGGGAGCTGCCTGGGCTTTCTTTTCTCTCCTGCCTGTCCCCTTGGCCTGCGGAGTTGGTGGAGGTTTGAAAAGAAGCAGGTCAGGGAGGCTCTGCTGGGAGAAGGAAGGCCGGGAACACACAGTCACAATAAGGACAGGCTGTGCATGGTGTTTGTCTCTCCGGAGATCTGCGTTCCTTCTTTCTCAATGTTTTTTGACTCATTTCCTCAGCTTGCAGTCAGTTATTTACTTAACCTTGCAACTGTGCTGCACTGGGTATGCCAAGTTTGGGGGCTGCAAGTGCTCTCCCTGCTGCCGTGTTTACACGTGGAGGCTCACAGGCTCTGCACACGCTCACGGGCGGACACAAGCAGCCCTGGGGTGCGCACATGCTTGTGCACGGTGGACACGCGTGTGTCCGTGTGGGTGCAGAGATGGCACCTTGCTCCCTGTTCACAGCACAGAGGCACCTGCCAGCACTCCAGTGTCCATCGGGTGTACTGACTTAACTGCACGTGTTTGAGCACAGGGTGGCCAATACAACATGGGTTTAAGTCACCTCCATTGTGCTCTGGATGAGTCCAACAAGGCTGGGACATTGCACGGTGAAGAAGCCCCCTCCAAAGGTCACGCTTTTGCCAAGACTCTTGTAGGGATGGGCAAGGCCTGTCTGTGACCTGGTTTTCAGCCTTCTTCCTTCCCATCTGTTTCTCCCACCCCAGCTCAGATGTTGCCATACTCCTTCAAAGACGGCCTTGTGTTGAGTTTCTGCGTCCCAAAGCCTCTTTTATGGGTGTGGAGTCAGCCCTTGCTGATCACCACTAAGGTCTGGACAGATCCCAAAGCCTTTACAGATTGTGACCACTGTTGAAAGGGTTCATTTCTTCCCCTAATGAGATGCAGCCCTCGCTGGGGGCACTGCAGCATCTGTTTAGCAGCTCATAGCAACCAAGCATAACAATTTAGTGGTGGGACAGTGAGGAGCGCAGCTTCAGCCAGGCTGGGGGGTTCACGTGGCTCTTCCTGCAACACTTCCCTACTTCTGCTGTCGCTGGAGCCAGCTGAGAGATCCCATACAGAGAACAGCGACACTTGGGCAGGGTCAGCGCAGAGGGAGTGGAGAAACCCACAGCCAGCAAAAGTCTTGCATGGTCCCTGCAGCCTGGCCGAGTGCACCAGGGGTGGCCCTGACTCAGAGGACAGCATCCAGCTTAGTCACCCAGAACTGCAGAGTCCCAGCAGCTTTCACCTGCACCAGCTGAGAACAAACATCTGAAATCTGCTGGATGGAGGCCACAAGCACATTGCACAGCCTGTCCGATGTGCCAGGGAGCCTCCACCTCCTCCTCCTCCTCCTCATCCTCCTCCCCACAGGCCGGAGCGACCACGGGGGGCTGATGGCAGTGGCCTCCCACAGGCAGGGAGCAGGCAGGAGCTGGGAGCAGGCAAGGAGCAGCCCTGTGCTAGGCAGAAGACGCTCCTGTGCGTCTTCAGCTGGGAGAGGCGAATACAACAGCCCCCGCGTGATGCCACCGACACACGGAATCGCGCAGGGAGCTTTTTTTGCCATCGATTTTTGCCCCAGCTAAGTGCACATGAAAAAGTCATTCACGAAGCCGCTCGCAAACAGTCTCTCGCTTTTACTCCTATGCACACACTCGGGCTGTCAGATCATTTTGAATCAGCCAAGAAAGGTCTGATCAGCGTTAGATGAATGGAAAGAATCCGGCTGACTTAGTGGGCTTTGGATCCAGCCTGGAGTTATTAGGAAGTAGCTATCAAACCTTGAAGCAGGCAGCTGAGAGAAGTGAAACTCTACCCAGGTGTTAGAGATCCTTCAACGGGGAAGGAATTTTTCTTCCCCTTGGCCCTGGAACAACAAAAATAGCACTTTATTTTTCTCTTAAAGCCTATTTCTGAACAAAGCAGGCAGGCAATTATCATCCTCATCATTATCTGAAGCTGTTTGAAATCAGAATCGGCCACTCTGCCAAGGGATCGCAATCTCCAGCCTCTGCCAGCAGCTTGTCCACATGCAGCCCTGGCTGCTGCAGGGCTCTGGTCCCCCGGGCCAGTTTCACCAGTAAGCAGCGGTGCTGAATGCTCCATGCAGCGCAGGTTTGCCAAGGGGACCCATGGCACAAGATTTTAAAGCGAGTGTGGCAGGGAAGGAGGAAACTGGCAGTAGTCCTGGAAATTTAAAGCCCTTGCACTGCCCAGCACTTTAAAATAAAAACTATTTGTGATAAATTAATGAATTAATATTGTTCTGCCTCCCTAAGTCATCTCACTCGCTCTCCCTCTCTGGGGATAGAAACCATATAAGTACCTCAGTGGATAAACACAACTCTCAGCCTTGCCGATACTGCCTGGCTGCTTGTGCTCGCCCCAGCTGCCTAGCAGCGAGCAGAGTGTAATTCCCCTAATTCCCTTGATCCCAGTAACACGTCCCGGGAGGGGCTGTGGCTGCCAGGGAGGTTCCTACACCACGGTACGGCTTCACTGGCTTGTGCAGGTCCTTCCCGGAACCCGCCTTCCCAGCTCAAGCATTTCTGGGAATGAGGTCCCAGGGCTGTTGGTTTGGGGAGCCTGCCAGGATGGTGGGGATTTGGGGGAAATGCATGGGGCCCCTGCTTTGGTTAACCCCTTCCCCACCAGCGACAGGTTGAAAAGCTGCCACAGGGATGGCCCCGGCTCTCCAGGGTGGCTCCGGCGAAGCGCGATGTTCAGCACCTCGCTCTGCATCGCTGGCCCCAGGAATGAGTGTCTCCGTCTCGTGCATCCCTCTTCTCCGTGTCTGCTGAGAGATGATGCTTCTCTGGTATCTGGCGGAAAAAAGGGAGGGAGAGAAGAAATTTCCATCCAGTGCATGGCGGCGAGTGCCAAGCGTGAGCCTCGCAAATCTCTGTTCCATACCTCACGGGTTAAGCGAGCCGAGAGGGCTGTGCGCTAAGGTCAACACAGGCTGCACCTGCCCACAGGCTCCTGTGCGCGGCAGCACAATTGATGGCTTGTTCCTTTCATAAGTGCCGTTGGAGCGCAGTGCCCAGGCCCCGAGCCAGCCTGCTGATCACATAAAATATTATTTGTGTTTAAAAATTCCAGTAATTGACTATGCACCGTTTTTTTCCAAGCCTTCTGCCAAGGGCAGTAAAATCAAAATCCGTCCCAGGTTATTTTCATCATGCAAATTCCCATTTCTGTAAACAGGAGTAAAGCGGCAAGACCAACTGCTCGCGCCCGCGGGGCTGGGCCGGCGGCCAGCATGTGGCGGGGAGCGCGCCGGGGCCGGGGCCCGGTGGGGAGCCGCCTGGAGCTGGGAGTGGGCAGCAGTGCAAGGTGCAGCCATGAGAGCTGCCCCAGCTGGAGCCCTCCCCTCCCCGGGGGAACAGGGAAGGGGGATGTGGGACTTGGCTGTCCTCTTGTCCCCTCCTAGGACAGCCTCCGTCTTCCGCTCGGGTTGTCCCAACTCCTCCCTCTGTGAGCTCTTTCTCCCGGGATGCTCGCTGGAGCCCAGCTCCTCTCCTCGTCCTGCTGCTGACTCCTAGTTCACACCAGCTGCTCAACCCCGGGTCTTGGGATGCTCTAATCTTACGCAGGGATCTGCCCAGTCCTCAGCTCTCATATGTCAACCCAGCCTGGAAGAAGGGAACGTCCCTTAGACAGGAACTCAGCATTTCCTGATGGAACCCCCCTTGCCGGCTGTGTGGAAACAGAGACATCCACAGACAGTGTGTGGTGGCTTTTGCCTCAGTTGCTTGGGAAGGCTGCCCTGCTGGGTGCACCCCACACTCCCGCACTGATCCCAACTGGATACCCCCAGCTCCAGCACTGGTTTCTCATCCAGCTGAAATGAGGCACGGAAACCCAACAAGACCCATCGGGGGCTAGCGCAGACCCCTGAGGCAGGAGGCTCTGGTGATGATCTGTTGATGGTTTGTAGTCATCTGTGGACACTGCAAGAACCGTGGTGTAATGAGAGATGTCCTAAAGCAGGACACCTGCCCTAAACCCTCAGGGGAAGCCTCTTCAGCCTGAGTGTTTCAGTGCAGGACCAACAGGATGGTGCTCTCCAAACTCTGGCAAATGAGGGGTGGATCTGAAGAGGATCTTGGTTATTTGACTGCAGCTTCTAGAGCCACGCAGACTTTGAGGTTTTGAGGCTAGGTCTAGGAAGAGGTCTAGAAAGTGATAGAAAGCATTACCAAAAAAGCCCCAAAACTTCTGAAGTTTCATCAGAGAGAATAACAAGCTCTAACTCTGTGCCTTGGGGCCTGCACCAGCATGGACAGGCTGAGGTTCAGGTGATCAGCAAGATGAATTATCCCGTTCTCACTCATTATGAGACCTCTTTGTGCCCATTTTGGAAACATGTGGGAGCAGCTGAGGTTCAGGGTGGGACCCTGGGCCACACAAGTCCCTGTCCTACTTGGAAGTGGCAGTTTTGTGTTCCTGTGGGCCTTTCGGTTTTGCACACATAAGCTAAGATGACATTTTATCCTCTTTCAGGAGAGGGGCGGGAGACCTCGCTAAGAATTCACATCTGTTTTGGAAACAAGTCAACGCAGGAAAACTACCCACATGGAGAAGTAATGTGGTTTTGATTGTATTGCACTCTACAGAAAGTAGTGCACACATATTAAACTATATTAGACAGTATAATAATAGCTTACAGTTCGTCTGCCTTTCATCTGGACGTGCTTCACAAACGTCACAGAGATGCAGAAGCCTCTTTCCCTGCCACCAAGATGCAACCACCTCTGTTGCATCTCTGCAGATTTGGACCAGTGCAGCAGCAGCAGACAAAAAGCCACCCAAAAATCCTTATCAGGATGCAGAGAAGCTGGGCTTTGGGATCCAAAAAGTTCCTCTCCCCTGCACACCCCCAGTTTAGCATTCAGGGAACAGTGACACCTAAAACTGAATGGCTGAATAAGGACTACAGGGAGGTGACTGCATTATGCTTTATTTTAAGGTGATCCCTGCAGTCTAAATCTTGGCTAATTACTTTGGCTCCATCTTAAATGTGGCATGATTAATAGATAGGGATGTGTGTTTAACTAAAACCTATCACGTTTGAAGGGAATAATAACAATAATAAGTTTTTCCATCCATTGAGATCCAGACCACTTATGATAATTAAAATTGCACGACACTGCCAGGAGGGTCTTGAGCTACTTTCCAGTTACCCAGGTAATCCTGCCCTGCCTCCCTTTATTGCTCCAGGGATCTCAAATGGATACTGGCGTTTTATTTTATTTTTCCCGTGTCCCGCTGGACTGCTGCGCTGTTCTGTAATCAGCTGATGGCTTCTGTCCTGCAGCGTGGTCTGGCGAAGCGCTCTTTGACGTATTCGGTGCCAGTAGGCCAGTCGTGGAGCAGCGGGATCCTCACTGAAGGCCAAGCACCACTGGGGTGGCGCAGGATGCGTGCACTCTGAACCCAGCCAGGAGTGGTGGCAGCTGAGGGGGTGAAAATGCTGCTCCAGGAGCACGTCCAGCTCTGCTTTGAGTTTTGCCTGCTGGGCCCTTCTTTGGTCAGTGTCCCACTCACGACTTACGTGACTCGCTGCGTGGCAGAGGAGATGACTGCGTGCCTGTGTTGTTTATACGACGGCGGTGACTAACAGGCTCAGCTCGGCGATTGCAGGAGGCTTTGTACAAACAAGGAGATGAGAGGCAGAGGGGAGGAATCAGGGTTTGAAATACCGGCTGTAAACACAACACGTTTCAAGTAAAGACAACTTGTCGCAGGGTGATCCGAACGAACAAATGTTGCAAGAGCAGAGCAACAGGGCGGGCGACGCGCGCCCGTGTGCCGGCGCGGAGCTGAGCTTTCACAATAAATGATTAAAGCATGGTTCAGATCCCGTCAAATGGAACGGTGCTAATCTAATCACAATCCATCTGGCACTGCCACATCTGTCCCAACACCTCCACCTCTTCATTTTCAATCAGCCTTAAATAGTACATAATTATTAATGTCTACCCGCCTGTCAGACGGCGCGGGGGATTCACTTATCTCTCAAGATTGGCTAAGGCAAGACACTGATAGCGATGGATCTAGTGCCGGGCTTGGAGGGCAACAAGCCTTTTGCCCTTGGTTTCAGTCCTCCCTCGGGCACTGTGGCTGTGGGGACGGGAGGGGACAGTCATGCCCAGACCCTCACAGCCATCACCAGCCCCCAGGGACTTGGCAACTGTCAGAGTAGACAGTGAGTGGCTCATCAGCATCACTTCTCTCCATCACCTCTCGCTCGCAGCAGCGGGCCAGGGTGGGTGTCTCGGGCTGGGGAAAGGCAGGGAGCTCTGCCTGAGCCTGGGGCTGTGGAAGTGAATATCCCACCAGACCCCTGAGCAGTCCAAGGCCAGCTCAGGTAGATGGAGCCGGATCACCTGGGCAGGGCTGCCCTGCCCTGCTGGGGACCTGCTGCTGGGGACCCAGCGTGCTGGGCACTGCTCAGCACAACACCAGTGAGCTGGGAAGGAAAACCTCGCAGGGACTGGGATGATTTACCTAAACCTTGGAGGGTTGCTTTTCTCAAATCCGGAGCTCACTGGCATTCGCAGGGACTGTTGCAATAGTGTTTTTCGGCTCTTCCAAGAAACAAGCCAACACCAAAGCCCAGCTGCAAACACGTCCTGTGCCTTGGATAAAACCTGGACTCAGACCTTTCCGTGTGGGTTCTTTGCAGCTCTGGGCCACACTGACCGGCCAAACTAAGCAGCTGAACATCTTACCAATCCTTAGGATTTTTATTGAGAGTCTCCCAAAATCTGGAGACGTTTAAAGCCTCAGGAATCGTGTGGTTATGTGAAAATCTCATCTCTTTCCTTTTCTATATAAAAAAAAAATATTTTCTTGTCCTTGTGGCTGAGATAAAGCTCAAAAATATGAACTGGAGCAATGTGAAACCCAGCGAGTAAACACTGTTTTTTCTTGATGATTTTCAAGCTCGCTGCCTCAGGTGGGGAGACATGAGCTGTGATTTCCTAACGGTCAGGATTAAAGCCCTACTTCTGCCCCAGATCAGGCAGTCAGGACCAAGCCTCCTTCCCAACCCAAATATCTGCTCTGCTGCAGCCGCTGAGCTCAGCTAAGCCAAAGGCAGGGAGTGAAGAGCTGGATGGCAAAGCTCAAAAACAGCCTTTAAGAAAGTAGAGCCAAGAGCCAAGAGCAAATACCTTGTGAAAGTTGAGTGAGCCACCCCTGGATGTTTACAGAATAAGTTACCAAATAACCAGTGTCTTGGGGATATCTGGTGAGCCCTTGAAACAAATATTCATTTTTTTGATCAGCCCTATCGATCTGCAGCTGGTGCTCGGTGCTTAGGTGGATTTGGAGGTTGAAAGACACTCCGTCGCAGTTCACAGTTTGTTCACAGACAAATCCTGCTGGTTTGTTTGTTTGCGGGGCCTTTCTTCTCCAAAAGAGCCTGCTCAGCATGTCCAGGTGAGAAAGCCGCTTTCACACCACTGTGGGCATTTCAAACAGGGGAGTTGAAGGCAGAGCTGGTGGAGGGGAGAGCTGAGCTGTAACAAGGAATGCTCCTCTCATCTCCATTCAGCTCAGGAGAGGCTGTTTCTGTAGGGCTTGCAAAGACAAAGGGGACAAATTGCTCCTTGGAGGAGTCCAATCCGAGCCCCAGTGAGTTGGAGGAGCCGGGTAAAAGACCCGTCTATTCCCTGTGTCTTTTCCAAATCTGCCGGCTTCCTTAGAAGCCCAAACCCATGGTGTGGGGCAGACAAGGGGTCAGGCTCTTGGATCTGGAGTTTGGGTGTTGAAGGGGACAACAGCAGTTGCTCTGGTCTGAGTCTGTCCCAGCTTCCCAGCAAATGTTGGCCCATGGACTGGTTTGCTTCAAAAATAAGAATAAATCAGTGGCTTCTCTTGGCCTGGACGCAAATGGCCATGATTTATAGGCCTCTGGTTGTTTGGAGGTTCAGGCTTGCTTAATGTCTGGGGGAAGATGTGGAGGATGCAACGAAGGAAGGAAAAAAGCAAACCCCAGCTAATTGAAACCAAAGGAGGTGTAACTCAAGTGTGGGCCACGTGCTCCGTTTGTGGATCCTCACAGGGTCCCTGGGCATCAGGGCTGGCTCTTGGGGCAGTTTTGCTCCCCTCCTTAGAGAGGAGTCCAGGAAGGGGGAAAGAGCATTGCTCTGCTTTGCTCCCCAGGCAACCACTCTGGAAGCTTTGTTGAGTTTTGGGTACAAATGTGTCAGCACCGTGTCTGTCCCCAGCTGTAGGGTAAACCTTTGCAGGCTCCTCATCCACCCTGCCCATGAAGTCAACCTTTAGCCAGGCTCCAGAAGCCTCCCCCTACCCCATTCCCAATGTGCTCGCTGCCCCAGCGCTGCCATCACTGGGGCTGGGTCTCAGGGTCCCCCCTGTCCCAGGCTGCCCAGGGCAGGGGTGAAGTCCCCGTGACCCCTGGAGGGGTTTCCAAGCCCTCCGTGGAGCTGTGGTGCTGAGGGCCAGGGGTCAGTGGTGCCCTGCCAGTGCTGGGGGATTGTTGGACTCGATGGTTTTAAAGGTCTCTGCCAGCCACAACGATTCTGTGATTTAGACTAGAAGCAAGGAAGAAATTTTTTACGCTGAGGATGAAACATTCTAGGTCAGGTTGGACAGGGCTCTGAGCACCCTGCTCTAGTTGCAGATGTCCCTGCTCCCTGCAGAGGGGTCGGACCAGATGAGCTTTACGGTCCCTTCCACCCCAAATCATTCCATGATTCTATGAACGGGATGGAGCTCAGGGTGCTGAGGGCTGGCTGAGGCCCTTTCCCTGGGAGCGCAGGGCAGGGGTGCAGCCAGGACTGCTCCCCTGGGCTGGGCAGGGCCGGATCCGGACCGGTCCCTGGCCCCACAGCCAGCAGAGGGCACGGTGCCGCCTGCGCAGCTCCCGCACAGCCCCGGCTGCAGCTCCCGGCTCCCAGCGCAGCCCGACTCCAGCCGCTTCTCTTCCCTCCTTTCTCTTTCTTTCCTCCGTTTTATTGTCTCGATCATCTCTGGACACTGGTTTCACTTTGATCTCTGGAAACTTTGGCATCGCTCCTAAAAAATATATGTATATATTAGAAAAAAGAAAAAAAAAAGAAAAGGAGAAGAAGAGAAAAGCCGAGCCTTTGTTCCCCACAGCTGTTGTCATGCTGTAGCAAATCTCCACACAGGTATTAAATGCTCACCATTGATCAAACAGCCGGTGGTCCAGCGTTACCGGCACGGACCTGCTGAAGCCGGGTTATTTACACTAGAGATAATTTGGATCCTGAGGTCTTGCTTGAGTTAAAGAGAAAAAATAATAAAAGCACCGAGTGGCAGGGAGCAGAGGTGGCAAAGCTGCCGTCCCCCCAGACAGCACGGAGGGACCCGGACCGGGCGTTCTGGGGATGCCTTGCGCCAGGACAGCAGCTCTGCCCAGGCAGGCTCGGCGCTCCAAGCAGGGCTGCAGCTCTGTGCAGTGCCATGAGGTCCTGCGATGTGGCTGCCCTGCTTCCTCCCCAAGGTACCCGAAAGTGTTCAGCCCTCTAAGCTCCCTCGTCATCCCCAGCCTGGCAGCTCCCACCATCCGCTGCCCTGGGGCTGGGACATCTGAAGGTGGTGTCAAGGGACCTGCCTGGTGTGGGACATCCCGCTGAGGACACGGAGGGTCACCCACTGCTGGCCAGAGGCCAAAGCACCCTTCCCTTCCCCAGAGCAATGGACAAGGAGCAGATTTGGGGAGCGTGGGAGTAGGAGCAGCGTGGCACAGGGCAGAGCCCTGCCCACTGTGCCACCGGGACCGTCCCTTGCTCCCGGCCACGGGCACCACCCCAGGGCTGCGGCGATGAGATGAAGCCCGGCCGGCAGGTACAGGAGCAAAGCCGGGGGAGAGGCTGGGGCATCGTCTGGCTCCCACATGTGCCGAGGTCGTTAGGAAGATTTATAGGGGAGAAGGCAAGGCTTTTTCTTTTTGGCTTTATAATAATACATTAGGCTTTTAACCTCTGACCCGGAGCTCTGGGAAGGGGATGATCCAGGCAGCATCGGGCAGCTCCCAGCCCTGCGGGGAAGGGGAGAAGGTGGGGAAGGGTCCCCCCGGCTGGGACCCTGGCACAGCTGCCGCTGCGGGGG
>JAAGNO010017799.1:0-13809 GCA_033439905.1 Ceryle rudis
CTGACCTGGGTGTGAGAATTACACATCCTTTCCCACCTCCCTGCTTCATACTGAACCCTCTGAATGTCAGATGGTGGCGCTGCCCCCGAGGTGGAGGAGAGCCCAAGTGTGGTCACCCTGACAAACTGCAGGTCACGCCTGACGCTCTGAAACGTTGACAGGTCAGTTCCCACTGCTGACGACGAAGAGGGTGTTCTGGAAAGGAGTGCTAGAGGAGCTGCTGTGGTTCATCAAGGTTTGGTATTTGGATGTCTCTGTGTGTGGTGTGCCTGAGAGTGGTATCAATAGAACAAACTGCTGTGGAGTGCGTGAAGGAATTTGGGGTAACTGCAGATGCTTCTGTTCATACGACTAGTAGGGCAGAGGTGCAACTACCTAATATTTTGACTACACAGAGTGGAAGGTCATTATCTTCAAGACATTCTGTGCGTTTTAGTGGAGACTTGTATTATTACCGATCAGAAGAGTTTTCCTTTTGTTTCTTTTTAAGGGGCGTAGTCTGAACTAGTAAGGGCCTTTGCTAATTTGCCTATACCCCACAGTTAGAAAGCCTAGCACAGTTTCTTTTATTAGTGTTTGAATATGAAAGAATAATTTGAAGTAGATTATAGGCAATTTAATGATCTGGGTTTTAATAGCTTGATTTGAACAGAAGCAAGCAGCACAGAACCATCAGTAAGATGGTAAGACTGATGTAAATATTAGGATTTTTAGTGGCAAAAATCTCACAGCTCATAGCTGTGGTTGGAGTATTAAAATTCAACTATAGATAATAGATTGTGATGTAAGTGTTCCTGTGTATGTTGTGACATTGTGCAGATAAGAAGACTACCTAACTGCTAGACAGCAGGACTCAAATGCACATTCATTTTTAAATTATTTTTCAAATAGGAAAGACCAGACACTTCTCAAAACAGAACACTTTCTGTATTGGAATTTTAGGTATGCTAATTTGGACGTGTTGCAGAACTCGGTGAAATATCTTTGGTCATTTTAACAAAAAGCATGTTAAGACCTTAAGCTCATTATAGGTGGATTAGCAAAGCCAACGCCAAAGCCATAATTTTTTTTGTTTGTGTGTTTTCATCCATCTATAAAGTAAAATCTTGTTCTCTGCAAAGGTGCATATGAAATGATCACAGTTGATCTTGAGGCTGTACTGTTTGTGCATTCACAAAGGTATAAGAATCTTGAGTAAAATAGTAGCAACATGACACTTCTGACTTCATCCTAGTGTGCTGCTCCTACGTTTTATTCTGTCCCATGTGCAAGAACCTCATGCAGTAGATTAATCACCTTGGTCATCTGTTATAAGTGGAGAAATACTGCAGACTAGTAAAGCTTAATAAAGACGTTTCGAAGCGTGTCTTCTGAGTTGGAATTAGGAAGCAGACTTCTTAATGTCTGTGTTTTGTAGGGTTCTACAAATGCCAAAGAGCTCTCTGCAAAAGGTGTGAGGATTTGGGATGCTAATGGATCACGTGAGTTCCTGGATAAACAGGGCTTCAGCGCCAGAGAGGAGGGGGATTTGGGGCCAGTTTATGGTTTCCAGTGGAGGCACTTTGGAGCAGAATACAAAGACATGCACACAGGTAATCGTGTACAAGTGTAATCTTGATTGCTGAGCGAGACAACTGTGACGCCTCACTTCCAGAAGTCTGGATGGAGTGGACTGTTGTTGAAGGGACTGTGCACAGTACAAACCGTAGCCGGAATAAATAGTGAGTGTTTGAGAGGGTTAATTTAACCTTTTTTTTTTTTTTTTTTTTAAACTCAGTCTAATCATCCTGAAATATATATCTTGATATATTGTAGTTTGATGTTTGTAGAACAGATGAATCATAAAGCATATGTTGTTTTGCTTTAAGCTAGAGCAGATACGGTCGCTGGTAGCTGGAAGGATGTGTGTCTACTGCAGCCCAGAAACATGAGCTGGCTGATGTTAGTGCATTGCACTACATTCATTGGAGAGTGTGGAAGAGGAAGGTTTTCCCATTCTGCAGCTAGAACAAAAGTAGGATGTATCCATAGCTGATGATGCAGTGGACAGAACGGCTGCAACAAGTTATGATGGGATGCAATACCTGTTGGTATTATTTTCAGTGGAACTTGGTCCATTAGACTTACTCTGAAGGTTCTCGATGGCTCTTTTCCAAGTCACTGAAGGAGATGATGTACAAAATGTTCAGAGGGCTGCCATCACAAAAAGATTCTCCCTATCTGGCTGGTGTGATTTTTAACTCAGATTAACAACATGGTTGGTTATATTTTTTCCCTCTTGTTTTTGTTTTTGTTCTTGTCGGTGCGGTCTCAAAGTTCACATAAGTTGCAGATACTTGACTTAGTATTGGACTGTTGACCACTGGCAGAATACAGCTTTATGTCAAATGATGCAAATTGTCAAGTGACACTGTTGAAAACTTACTAAGATGTTTCAGCATTCCTGACCTTTAAAGGTCTGAGGCGTAACATAGTTTGGAAAAAATGAACAAGGTAAGTCCCTATAGCTTTCGTTACTAATAGATTTCTTGAAGTTGCATTTCCAGTGGATAGGTAATGAGGTTCAGAAACTAACATAACTTGTTTGATAAGGCTTCTGGTATTAAGTATTGCTGTCAGAAGAACTCACAGAATGGCTTAGGCTGGAAGGGACCTTAGATACCATCTAATCCAACCTCCCCACCATGGGCAGGCACACCTCTCAACTGGACCGGGTTGCTCAAGGCCTCATCCAACCTGGCCTTGAACACCTCCAGGGAGGGGCATCCACAGCCCCTCTGGGCAATCAATTCCAGAGTCTCACCACCCTCCTACTGAAGAACTTTTTCCTAAGATCCAATCTAAACCTATTTTCCCTCAGTTTAAAACCATTTGCCCTCATCCTATCGCTGGACACTCTTGTGAAGGGCCCTTCCCCAGCCTTCCTGTAGGTTCCCTACAGGTATTGGAAGGCAGTTATAAGGTCTCCCTGGAGTCTTCTCTTCTCTAGGCTGAGCAGTTCCCCGAGATACTCATTATATACTATGGCCTTGTTTGCCAACTTGGGTCTCCCTGTAACCATAATTTGGTGTTGCTTTGGTGTTATTAGAAAAAATCAGTTACCAGCCAGCCATACTGATTCACTGGCATGAGTCCTAACAATGAGTCACAACTAATGGCTCTCTTATTGTGGAATCCATTCTGATGTTCACTTAATTCCTTATATAACTGGTAAAAAGCCTAAAAATCAGCCTGCAAGCGTCACTGAGTGAAATGTAATACCCTGTACTGTACATGATTAAAGTTCCCCTCTGGCACTGAATGCTATGGCAGTTTAGTTTTCATACATGGCCTTGCGAGTGCTAAATGGATGTGTTCATTCATCTGTCAAAAACTGTCTCGTTGTGAGCATGCAGAGAATGCCAGCTTCCCATGCTACTGGTCTAGGCATAATTGTAATTTTTTAATTATTTTTTTTTTCAAGGAGGAGCACTGTAGCATGCATGGAGAAAGGCATCTTAGTCCATAAATACTATGAGCAAATTACCTGAAATACTGTGAATGACTCGGTGGTAATATGTTGCCCATTCCAGTACAGCTTTTGTCTAAGTAACAAATCATCGTGAATGATGAAGTAACATGCTTTGTCCAGTTAATCTATTTGTATTGCAGCTTTGTTTCCTGGGGTGTAGTGTTTATGCAGACTTCTTGCTTGGTCTCAAAAAATGTCTACTCGTCGAGGCTTGGAATAAAGTGTTCTAAATAGGAATGGTCCTATTTCAGTGGGTGCTAAAGGTATTCGAAGCACACAAAAGAGATGGGGACATAGGAAAATATCGTCACGAGAATTTCCCAAACCTTTGAGCACTCTGAGGAAGAACAAAAACAGCCTGTGCTTGGAGGTGCTAACTGATAAATGTAATCTCTTTCAAAGTTAGAATAAAATTTTCAAAGGTGTCATTTGGGTCTCACTTTTCAGTGGTGTGTGGGCTGGCCTTTAAAAAACATACAGTGACTTAAATCTATCTGGCTTACTTCTTATTTGCTGTCTTTCTTCAGATTACTCCAACCAAGGAGTTGATCAGTTGCAAAAAGTGATTGAAACGATCAAAACCAATCCAGATGACAGAAGAATCATTATGTGTGCTTGGAATCCCAAAGGTATTGAACAGCAGACTTCAAGAGAATGCAGCGTACATTATCATGCTGTGTGCTAAACAATGTTCTGATCCTGCGGCGTCAGTTCCCGTTGGTGTCCTTGCTTATTCTTTGTAAAACTACCAGAGATGCTTGATTCTCTTTCTGCTTAATTCTCTTTCTACTTAATTGTCATGTTCAGACCTCAAGAATTTTGAATGATTACTTCAGTTTTTCTCTCTAGGTTAAAGTGAGCAGTATACCTGGCTCCTAGTGTCTTTGACATACAGTCTCTGTTCAAAGACAGCAATTCTTATTTTAAAAAGGTTAAAAAAACAGAGCCAAGGAGTATACCAAAACAGCGTCTTTTACCCGTATAATAAATTGTAAACTTAACAAAAACCTGAAAACTAGAGAACAAAAATATTATTTGTGTTGTAATCATCTCCTGGAACATAGGTTGTCTAGATATCTATCCACTCTGTAAGGGTGCTACTAAAGAAGAGCTACTGCCAGAGAATGTTCAACTTCAGCAGCAGTAGATCTGTGCACAAAAAGTCACCCAGCTTTTTCCACTGATGTCTCAGAAAGGGGGTGCCACATGCTGTTGCTGTTATTTTTAAGGTTAAACATTCTCCTATGAGGAGATCCCTGGTTTAAGTTTTCCTTACCGAGCTGTGATTGCACTTTTAAGTGTAGATAAACAACCATAAGATCTTTTTTTTTTCCTAAGTGTAATATATATTTTTTATTGATCGTTACTTTTTTTTTTCCTCAACAAGCAGTAAAGGCATGTTGCATTGAGAAGAGAGTAAGGTAAAGCAGCTGGAGGTCGCTTTAGCGTGCAAGCTGCTTAATTTTACTCTTAATGTCTTCCTTTAGGGAAATGAACTATCTCACCAAGGTGAGTAAAACCTAGGTACTGTGCAGCAGAATTATGCATTTTTTTTTTTCATATATTTTTATATTTCATATATATTTATATGTTACACATGCTTATATATTTATATATTATGTTTAGATATGTATGTCTTATGTTTATAAATACTGCTCAGCATTATGGCATCAATCTATTCTGTGAATTATCTGTTTGACTTTTCTGGTCATACAGCCCAGGAGATAGCTTGTTATGACCCAAATTTCATTGCTTAAGCAGCAGTTACTTTTAAACAAAAGAAAAAAGCACCAGAATGATACTGCAGTTGGATTTTTGCTCTCTACTGTATCTCATTTAATGCTTGTTCAGGTTTTGCATCTTCTACATTTCTAACACACTAATGCTGTTACTATTTCCCACCCCCTCCTGCACTGTAATTCCTAGATATTTCTCTGATGGCTTTGCCTCCATGCCATGCCCTCTGCCAGTTCTATGTGCTAAATGGTGAATTGTCTTGCCAACTCTATCAGAGGTCTGGAGATATGGGACTAGGAGTGCCTTTCAATATTGCCAGCTATTCACTGCTCACATACATGATCGCCCATGTCACGGGGCTAAAGGTAGGCTATTTAATCATTTTACTTAATCTTGTCTGAGAATTGAAGGGCTAAAAGATAAGACTCTCTTCATGTCATGTCCAAGAAAAACTGGAATGAGCATACTGTTCAAAATCTTACTGAAATATGCGTAAGAAAGAGCCCTGTGAATTTAGTATCTCTGGTCTGTATGGGCAGTGTTATGTATTAGCAACAGAAGTATTATCTATTAGCAATACGTAATAATACATAATAGTATGAGTATTGTGTATTAGCAATGTAAGAACTCTTAAATTCAGGCCAAACAGACAGAAGCTCCTCCAGGTCTTTTTAACTGAACATGTCGAAACGGACCTGTTCCACTCGTCCGCTTCTTAGAAACTGAAATGAGCACTTGCCCTTATGGGATAATAACACAGAAGTAATTAACATTTTATAGCATGTAATTTTTTTTATTGACTGCAGTTGCTGTCAAGGTTCCAGTTAGGACATTCTGCCCACCTCACTTGGCTATATTTTCAGCTGGGTGGTTTTTTGTCGTTTCCTGCTGTAGGTGATTATGTAGAGTGGTTGTATTTCCTCAGACAGCGACTGCCCTGACTCCAGAGCTGTATTTTGTAATTTGTCAGAGTAAATTAAATACGTCACAACCTTGTACAAGTCAAACCCCCTTTTCTTTAGAGCATGTAAAAAATTATACTAGCAAGGCCGTTTGGGCATGATCCTCCCAGCTGCTAGCAACACGAAGGGGAACTTAGAGAAGTAGGGAAGAATTGGACTTCACAGCAGTTGCAGACATACTTAAGAAATTAAGCCAAGGGACCTGGAAAAGTTAGGTTTAACATTGTGGCCATGAAGCAGCTGTTGCTTCCCAGCCATTTCCTATCACAGCTTTGGGGGGTTTTAGCCAGAGGGCTGGTCTACACTGGTCAGAGGCCAGTAAAATAGCAAATAAAACTTGCCTAATTTAAATTGGATTGCTCAGGGGCTGCTAAGTCACATAACCTGCAAGCTTGCAAAGCCCATCTTGATGCTTGGTAAGTGCTTTGGGGTTTAGCCTGTGACTGACGCCTCCACTGCCACAAACTGCATTGTTTATTAGTGGCTCAGGCAACTGGTTTGAAACCCGCTTTGACAAGTCCTGCTAAGTGGAAATGGAGTGGAGAAGCTGGATGACACTGCCCCATCTATTTCCATCTTGGTGAACAGATCAGTAGTGCTCCATTTGTCTACTGAAGATATTATCCTAGCAGGGTTTCAAAGATAAATTTTTTGTTAAGCTAGTGGAAATTTCATTATCTTTTTTATTAATTATGCACTAGTCTGGGAAGATAGTGTCCAAAGATGTCTTGATAATCCAACTGAGCAGAGAAACTGCAATTCCACACTAGATGTAAAATGCCAAGCATCAATAGTGTAAGCATTGTAATGTTTTTCTTTCTTGACGCCTGGCTGTTTGAAAACCATTTCTGTTGTCCTTGCTCTTCAGCCTGGAGAGTTCATACACACATTAGGAGATGCTCACATATACCTGAATCATGTGGAACCTCTGAAATGTCAAGTAAGTACTTACTCTTTATCCTTCTATACTTCTGTCTTCCACAGTGTTTATCCAATACAAAATTATCTTGCTGTTATAAATATACTTTTGCAAATATTAATTTGTGTGGCTTTTCTTATGATTTCTCCCCTAATAACTGTAGTATCTTAACCCCTGTTCAACTTGGGTCACATACAGAAATACAATACAAACACAACTGAAATGTACATCACTGTGCTGGTTTAGAACCAAGTTAGAGATCCAGAATCTGTACCCTGCCTTTTGACTTCATCATTCCAAAAGCTTATAAAACCATACTGCCTAATACAGATAAAAACCCACAAAATAAAATGTCTTGAAATGTGTGTCAGAAAAGGATAACTTGACAATTCCCACAGTTAACTCAGTATTACTATTTGGCTGAATAAGGCTGTAGTTTCTTCAGGAAGTGATTTGGTGCAGTAGGAGCAAGTCAGAATTTTGTTTGATTGGATGTAGCTTGGAACGTCGTCACCATTCATATGGTTCAAAACCATCAGGGAACTAACTGCTAATTCATTTGGACCTGAATGTTTCTGTGAGAAACTGCAGCACATTTGATGCACGTCTGAGGTCAGAATATCCAATTTTTTTTTCCTCTGGAAGGAATCTAATCTGTTACCACTGGAATTGCTCTGCAGACTGAAGGTGCTTGCGGTGCACTTCGGTTATCAGGGCAAAATTATGCCACTGCTCCCATCAAAATACGAAACTAGATTCCACCTAAATGTTTTCGTTGGGTTTTTTTTGAGTATAAATCTTGGGGAGGAGGGAAAATCTCCATAATGTAATCTGTATTGAGATTAATGAGACCTAATTTACAACACAAAATCTCTGCCTTCAAGTATTAGCTTTACTCAATAAGCTTGCTTTTATTTCAGCTTCAGAGGGAGCCAAGGCCTTTCCCCAAACTCAGAATTCTTCGTAAGGTTGAAGACATCAGTGATTTTAAGGCAGAAGACTTTCAGATTGAAGATTATAATCCTCATCCACCTATTAAAATGGAGATGGCTGTTTAATGCTGTAAGACATCATCTGTTAATGTGGAAATGTACCTGAGCTACTTAGCTTTCTCTGTACTTATAGGGGTTTTATCTACTTCAAAAGATACTGCTTCACTATTGAAAAAGAAACAGATACTCATTGACCTGTACCATTTATCGTACTAAACAGTAGTTGTCTAGGACAGATGATTATTTATTTCTGCTGCACTATGCAGATGCTAACCCACTTTTAAGTTGTTAGTGAAAGAGTTTTCTACACGTTGGTTCAGTTGCCAGTGGCTACTTCTGTTAGCATTCAGTTACTATGTGTGAGTAGCACTTGCTTACCTGCTTTCTTTAGTACTGAAAATAAGAACTTTTACATATGATAGAGGATTTCTTCAAGGTTTTACAAGTCTTTAAATGTATTCTAAAGAGTATATGCTTAATAAAGTGGGGGTTTTTTTTATAATCTTCTGTAAGGGATGATGCATATTTAATTTTGGTATGTTTGCATATATAAATAAGAGTTGGAAAGATAAGATAAGTTTTACTTCAGGATCTTGGGGGGCGAAATCTAGCAAGGAAAACCCAACTCAAACTTCGCGTAGCCTTCCTAGATGAACCAGCAGGAAGATAAAAGATCCTAGTGGAGCCTTGTCTGAAATACAGAGAGGTTACACAGAGGTTGTACTGGCATTTTTTTTTATTCCCCAACCCTACATGAATGATCCAACAAAGCTCTAATTAATCAGAGGTTACCAGATGGTATTAATAATAATCTGTTTGTCATCTTTTAAAATCAGATCCCACAAACATCGACTAACTTTGCAGCCTGGAGCAGTGAAAGTTATAGTAGTATCTGTAGTACTGGAGCTTATCCTTGCAACTCCTGCAACTTCAGTTCTTACAAAATTCCTTTTCAGGAATTTGGTTGTGAATAGATCTACAGTTGACATTCAGACATAGCATCTTCAGTACCCATTTGAACACGTGGCGAAATGCATAACCAGTTTTTATTTATTTTCATTGTCTGAGTGATTAACTTTCAAAAGCATATTTTGCATCAAAATTATTTGCGGTTCTCATTATACCAACCTTCACTGTATTGATCACTGATCTTCAGAGTAAATTTTTTGTAGCACCATGTCATCTGCTCAAAAAATTTCATGTTCTCTTTTCCTGACATCGAGCCCAATACAACAAAATCGCAGAAAAGGGATGTCATTTCCTTTTGTTAGTGTATCAGATGTAAATCAGAAAGGTTCTCTTCAGTATCTACTGTAGATCATCTTTCTTGAACAGAGATGATCAGACTACATGCATTTTGTCAGCTGAGATCATGAGAGAACCATGATACATGGAAGGATCAAGGCTCTTTTCTGAGGCTGCATTAAACAGATGCTTGGTAAGCAACCTGTAGGTGGGGTACCAACCAACACGTGGGTCTGGCTGTCTTGCAAATTACTGAACTCACAGATAGCAGCAGTATTCTTGTTTACTAGACCCAAAAGTATGTCACATGCTCCTAATAAATTTAATCTCAGCTCTACTAGTCTTATATTTTAAAGTCACCTACTTTAGCTATTCCAAGTTTCATCTGCATTAATGATACCCCCCAGTTGTAGGTTGTCAGCTTCTTACCGTGTGCATACTTTTAAAAGCTAAAGGTTCTTGAGTGTATTTACAGTCCTCTAAACAAACAAACAAAAAACCCCAATTTATGGTGCAAATTCTCTTTAACAATTCCGCCTAAGTTCCTTTTGCTGGAAACCACTTCATATAACACATCAGATGAGGTGGAATCTGCAAGTGTAACCAGAGAGGATGTGAAACTAAACGTTGGCCTCAGGGCTTGACTAGTGTGAATTTGCAGTCTCAGTGAAGTTAACCAGGACAGGAATACCCAGCCAAGAGAACAATTTACAGAATCATTTACTTCCTTTCATAAATTAAAAAGTAGTCCCATCAGAAGGAAAATTTTAAAAGCCCTTTTAAGTATTATCTTGATGAAACTTGACATATTCTCACTTAGGTGTAGGGACGTAAATAGCATCTGTAAACAGACCAATAGAGAGAGCTCTGGAGTTACTGCTTTTCAGCATAGGAATTAACTACAACTTCAAGATACAAGCTTCACTTCAACCACTGCTATTGGTAGTAAATTGTGCTGGTAAAGGGGAACAATGAAGTCCAAGAAGGTTTATGCTGCTCAAAAGATCAGAAAGATGTAAAAAGCAGAGTACACAGCAGACTTTAATGTGAGTAAGGTGAAAATACACATATTTTAAATTAATTGATATGAGACCTGTTTGATTTCAAGCAAGAAATATGAATATTCAAATAATTTCAATAATAGACTTAAACAGGAGGGACGCGGGGCATTTTGTGAAGACTTCGCTGCTGCGAAGATGACTTGTGTGACTGCAGGCCATATTGACAGCAGTATTTTAGACAAAACACGGAACATTGTTAGATCCTTTTGGGAAGCTATGAAAGGAGCCCATGGGCCTACTGAGAGAAGGAAGAGTTCTTGGATTTACCTTCTGATGTCCAAGCTGTCCCAGCAGCTGTCTGCCCCTCGCACTCCCAAGCTGTAGAGGTGGCATTAGGAGTCAGTTCTTTACTCGCTCTGCATGCACACAGCATTCCCAGTTCCTCGCCACTTGCCCTGCTGACTGTTGCGCTCATTCTGCCTCAGAATTTGGCCTTGAAGTGCTTCATCTCTCCTGTCATTCCTCTGACTGCATCCTTTTATCATTCTCCACTTTCCAAGGGCAATTCAGTCAATCTGGAGACAGCAAAGAAATGTCTTGCCACTTTGCTCATATGTTCTCAGATGTTTGCCCTGCTTAGACAAGCTTTCATAACCCACTTCATTTGTGAGGATCTGTTACGATTCAGCGCAAAATTGGCCTTACTGCAATACCAGGAAAAATATTAGTTATCCGTTCATGACAAATGACGGACGGGTCAGAAAAGAAGGAACTGGTTTTGAATTTTGAAACGAACCCCTACCTAATCAGTCAGCACAATCAGTAGTCTGTTAATTAGCCTGATTGGGTGAGTTTGCCACCATAGTGACTGGCATCTGTGACGTGTCTGAGAACGGAATACAGCCCAGGCTTCCAATACCTTTATCAAAACCACAAACTGTTCACTTTCACTTGTTTGAAGTTTAATCCACATTTCTAACTTCCCTTTGCAGCCCGCAGGTAGGTGGGCTTGTGGGGTAACGAGACATGCGTGCTGTGACCACCACCTGGCAACAGCTTTTTCAGCAGAAAATAAAAAGAAAAGAAAAAATAAAAAATAAAGCAGAAAATGAAGAGCGGTCACCATAGTCCATTGCTACTGCAGTATTTTGTGTGGCTAACTGTGTTGGGTCTGTGTCTGGGTTTGGGTGGTGGGGGAAGAGCCTGGCTTGGAGGCTGGGGAGAAAAAGGTTTTTTCATTGCTGCTGCACTTTGCAGAGCCTTGATCTGGAACTTTTTGGCCCTTAGCAGTACAGAGAAGTTTTCATTCACACGTCCCAGCCTTTAGCTGTCAATTTGGAGATAACTCAAGGCTTTGGCTTGTAGAAGCTGTTTAAATATCACTCTGTTGTGGCAGTGTGGGGGGGGGGGGGGAAATTAAGGTCTGAAGTCTCCCAAATCATCATATTACAAGAGCTGCTGGCAGCTCATATAAAAACATTCGTACAGTGTCCTTCCTGTGTGTGTCAAAACCTCCAAATTATTTTAATTACTTAATTCAAAGGAGAGATCACAATGAGAATTTGGATGAAGTTCAAGGGTGTTGCTGATATTAAAAGTAATCAGCTTATACTTGTAATGTTAAGAGCACTACACCTGACACAGTGAACTGAGGTTCATTGAGAATATACCGTGTGCCAAAGGGCAACTTTGTGCTGGAATGAGTCTGGAAATTATTGCCCCTTACCTGGCTGTTGCAGCGTGTAAGTCGAAGTGAAGCAAAAACGCCAAGTGAAACTGGCTCTTCCATTCCAGGGCAAGGACAAGGGCTTAGCCTACACAGAGGTATCCGAGTTCGGAGTGAAACCATCATGTAATGCTCACGCAAACTGCTGGGGCAGCTCTGCTTCACAGACTGCCTCAAAATCTTTGTAGGATTTAGGCTCCTTTATGAGCCAACTCGTCACCCTCTGGTGACCCAGCTGTGTGGGTGGGTGGGCAGCCACTTAGGGTGCGCTGGAGGCTGGGCTGTCTTAGCCTGGTCAGGATGGCACAGCTTTGGGGTGTGCTTGCCCCTGTGAATGAGCAGCTTGTCTCATTTTGAGACAGCTGAAGTGAATGCCACAGTGGTTCTGCTGTAGGAAATCCTTCTGAAGACCACCAGTCCAGCCAGATGAGACATGGTCCTGTAGACAAGACACCCTCGGATAAGAGTCGGGTTCCAACTCCCAGTGGTGCTACAGGTTTCCCATCTGGAGTTTGGCTTAATTGTTCAGTCAGTTCAAGCCTGACATTAATTTCCTGTGTTTGTAGTACGGGTAATGGTATCCCCCTCACTCAGAGGGCAGTTCTATGGATAAATACATTCAATACCTACGTGGTTCTCAGATGTTATGCTGAACAGAAGAAAAAGGTGATAGAAACCATCAAGTAAAGCCATTATTCAAGACCGGCCTTTACTTTGCAGAGAAAAGTTATACTAATGGGAAACTCAAACCCATCCCAGTGGGTGTTCATTATAAAACACTCCCCTCCCCAAATTGTGTCCTGCCTACAGGTAGGCAGCACCTGAGAATGAGAAGGTCAATGAAATAAGTTGATAGCAGGACTTGGCATGAGAAACTGGCAGCAGAGGAGCTATTCTAATACAGTCGCTGTCATCTCCAGCTGCTGCAGAGAACCAAGAAATTTGTTGATTCCCATTGTTTGGCTCTGTAGATTTGGGGTTAAGACTTGGCAAAACCCCATCTATTTTAGGCTGGAGACTGGTATTCTAAAGGTTACCAGCCTGTCTATTGACACCTCACTATTTATGACATCTCTGGGAAGTGGTTCTGATCTTTGGGCTCAAAAATATTTCACGTGAAAAGTATTTAAATATAACTGATGGCAGTGTGTCCTGGTTCCTGTCAGAACAGAACTAATTCTGTTCAGTGATTTGACTTTCCAGCTCAGCCTGTTCTAACCAGCTGCCCAGTCCAAAGTCAAAGGCAGATTTCCTCAGACAGTCTCTGCTTCCAGCAGCAAGAGCGCTCCATGTTTAGTGTTACCACCAAGGATTAATGTGTAGAAAGGCTCTTGCTCATAGTCACAGATCTGCTCTGAGACCAAGGGCACTGCTGGATCTTGTGCCTCACGCTGGGGGTGCAGAGAGTGAAAGGCAGCACCTGTGGGGAGGAGCAGCCAGGACAGGGGACCCCAAACTGAGCAGTGAGGGACATGCATGTCACAGTATAGAGCTGAGGGGTGACGAGGGTCAATCTCTCTTCTTCAATGGCTGGTGTCTCAGGAAGACTCTCTCCATCCTGCCTTTGAACCTAATCCATGCATTCCCAAATCCAGCTCCTGAATCCAGTTCCCATCAGCCGCTGAGTCCAGGCTGGGACTTCCCCAGTGTCTGTCCACAGCCTCAGTGCTGACAGTGACATAATTACTATCAGGGGGGTTGATATTGGTTTTGTAT
>JAAGNO010017799.1:13909-33311 GCA_033439905.1 Ceryle rudis
CAACCTCTCTGGGCAGCCTGTTCCAGGCTCTGTCACTCTCACAGGGAAGAAGTTTCTCCTCCTGTTGAGGTGGAACTTCCTGTGTTTCAGGAATTAAATAACGAGCTCAACCTGAACTGTGAATAGTATCAACATTGCACTACAGGACTGACTGGGGTCACATTATTATTACTGATATATAAAAAACCAATCCCAAACAACTCTTCAGCCATTGAAATGGTTACATGTCCCATCTGGACATGGGTATCCTCATCTGAGAAAGTTGTCTTCTTAATCCATGGGGTTTTAACTCAGCTGGTTTAGTGATCCACTCTATCGCTTGCTTTATTTCCCATTGTTGGTTTGTGGATATCCAGCATCTGAGGATAAGGAAAATAAGAATCAAATACTTCTTTTCTGTCAATTTCTCATAAAAAGAGCTGCCAAACTGATACAAAGTGGTAGAAATTAAGGAAATGGAAAGGAAATGCTGGAGTTGTAATTCTGTCTGTACTGTGCTTTGGCCACGCTTACTCGGAGCTGCAGTGACTACAGTAACATCCAGGCTACGTCTGAACCAAGCAGAACAGGAGCTGTAGGAATCTGTGGGAATGAGTATATCTTGGCAGCACATACTTGAGTAAAACACCCTAAAACACGGACATGGCTGCCTTACTTTTTCAGTGGAAAAGTTACTTGAGAAATAAATGCAGTAGTTTAAATGAGTTCTCAAGCTGCACTTCTCTCCCACACAAGGGAGAATATTTTCCGCTGTAAAAAGCTAAACAAGTGACACCACATTTCCTCTGCAGGCTCCTCAGGTCCTTGCCATCCTGTATGCACAAAGTTCCTGACTCAGGCATCCCAGTAAAGCTCTGTGCTCTACTGCAACACACAGAGCGCATGGGCAGCTGTGGCATGTCAGGGAACTCATGGGGCACAGAGTCCAGCCCAGAGCAGTCAACAGAGTAACATTTCAAAAAAAAAAAAAAAAAAAAAGACCGAGTTCCATCTAATTCATTAAAATATTTTAGTGTGAAAAGCTTATTTTCCAGTTTAGTTTTGGCCAAACATCGTTGAAAAAGTATTAACAGGCTTTTGTCTGGAAGCTTCCCTGGATATGACGGTACTTTAAATCTTCCAGAAGACAATCCTGGAAGTAGGGTTCCCCAAAGACTAGACTGGAAGTTCTGTCACAGTTATAGAATACAATTCTTAGTAATTCCTCTACCTTTGTCAGGTCCAATACTGCCTTTTGTTGATATATATCGTTTGTTGCCATCACTATTCAGGATTTAAAGAAGGAGGAAAAAAATATGTGTCAAGAAATCGATATTTTGCTATTTCATCTAATGTTTTTACATAGAAAACAATGTAGTATAGTAACAAAAAGTGATATTTACCATTATTCTGTCCAGGCCAATCATTTCTCATGTACAACTGCATCTGCAAATATCATCCTGCAGTTCTGTACCACCTTTAGTTTGAACCTAGCTGCATAACTGGAATGAGATAGAGCAGTTCTGAATGATTAACGCAGCAGTAAACTGGGATCCATAAACCAGAACTTACAATTTCAGCATCACTGTCTTGCAGAAAGAACCTTCTCATTACTTCTCTTCCCTTGTGAATAAACTTCATCCTACTCTGAAAATAAAACAGCAGTGTTTTTTCATAAATCAACGGAAACACTTTTATCTTCGTTTGCGGTCAGCCCTCAGCTTTGCCACACCAGTACTGTTCTCCTGCAATGCAGCATCGAGCAGTAGTGGAAGGGGAAGTGTCTGAGAGAGATACAGAAGCAAAATCATCGCCGCCCATATCACAGACCTGTAAGAGTTAGATCAGATCTAGTCCCTTTGTTCAAAGGATGAAACACAGAAGAATAACACTCAATGCAATTACTGTACATTGTCCAGTTTTCTCTCAAGGCCTATGTGTGTAACTGCAAGCAAAGTTACATCAGTTATACATCTCCAAATAACTCAACACACTGCATCCAGAATAATATTAATTTACATATTTTCAGAATAAGAATAAGCTTTTAATTTCTTTCTAGGAGGTAGCAGAACACTATCAGAAAATGAGATCAGATGAACCAGACTCCTCAAGCCAGCTAACTGTCACCGTATGATAAATATTTCTAATCCAGGTGTGAATATCCCATGACAGAAAGCCAAGCACGTGCAGCTCTCTCCAGCATTAAGGATGCTGCTTTACAAAGGAAACTAAGGGTTCTCTGCTGCTGACAGTTTCAGAGCATCCCTCAAAGCCAAGGCAACCACAAGTTCTGGAAGAAACCAGCAATTATCAAACTTCAGTGGTACATGCTGTCTGTGAAGCAGACATCCCCGTTTCTCCAGTCACTACAATTTAAGGGCACCATGCTTCTGAACACAGCTATGCAAGCACAGTTTGTATGTGTTTTCATTAACACTTTTAATGATCACACTTTTGGTCAATTCATATTACTCTCCTGAGTACCCCTATGTGCATAAACTCCTGGCTTAAACCAACAACAGTTGCATCCATGCAAACTCGATGCTACACACAATATACCAACATAAAGGTACTTCCATTCCTATCTTAATACCTTGTTTTCAGTACGTGTGTTCCTTAGGTGTATCCTTGGTGATTGACAGGACTGGAACACTCTGCCTTTCTAGGAAAAGTACTTTTTTGGGCCTGCTTTTCACCTCCCCAGATGGATCTCCAATGGTACATTTTTGCCCAGCCCAGCAAAACTTCTAAGTGTTTAGGAGCAAGCAGGTCATCATCTATCAGCATTTACCCACTTCACGTGCCATTTAAAATCTTACTGTTGTAAGACCCAACATTCAAACCTGTTTTAGCTGCTGGTCTGAGTAACCCAGCCAGACACAGGATCTTTTCTAAGCCTGATACCCATACGTCAACATTTGCTGCTCTAAAGCAGAAAAGAATGGTTTCAAGTCAGGCTGTGTTTTAGTCAACTGTCAAATACTGCATCAAAGAATGTACTTTGGGGAAATTGAGGATTGGAGGTGTTTTGACTTCTTTTTTTTTTCTTCCTTGAAAGCCATAATTTTAACCAACTAGATAATTTTTTTCTGAATAAGCCCTTCCCTCTTCTCCCTAGTTATTGAATTGCAAGAGAACTGCAAACCAGGTAAATCCTTGGAAGAAGGAGAGAACAGCACAATCTTCTTGCTAACCCAACAGAAAGAGCTACATAGCAAAAAAGTTAGCAAACAGCAAGCTCCATCTCAGACACTTCCCTTTCTCTGAGATGCAGAGCAATGGTTTTCATCAGGTACAGATCTGTTTAAGATGCCCTATTCCTTTTTCTCAAGCAGGTAATTTTGGAGTATTTCTGGAGGGGAAGAAGCATAAATACCAAATTACACTGAACAGCTTCTCCTCACCCCACAGCTTTCAACATTATGGTTGTGCCTCCAGCCTGTCTTAGTCTCACAGGCTGGTAGTGTTATTCATGAGTGAGCTACTCCCATCACAACTACGAGACCTCTCAAGGATTAGGAAGATGGAGGATTCCAAAGTTTGGCTTTGAAGGAAAGATGATTTACCATAAGCTTTGTCACCTGTTATCACATCAGTGTCTGAAAACCATGCAGCACAGCAATTGTTTGGCATCCTGAATCATAGGTGACATATAAAATAATAATAATAAAAAAGCATAACAAAACACTATGATGGAAAAAAGATCAAGTAATGCTAGTTGCTTGAGGAATGGCTGTCAGTCCTTTCCCTATTTCTCTGAAGAAAGCAGAGAGTTGAGACAGCAGATATTCTAAACCTTCCAACCCCAGCTGCCTCATCAGCCTGTGTTGCACTGCCAGACATGTATGTGCCTAATTTCATGGCTGTGAGTAGTTGATAGTAAGGCCTTCTCTTGCTTCCATTTAAACTAATCCAAGCAGGAGAAAAGAATTAAATGGGAAAGCCAAGTCACACTTTTCAGCTGTCAAATTCAGATGGAGAAGCACTGCTGTTGTCTCATCTCCTGCTCTCAGGAAATGAAAAAATAAGTTATTTTAAAACATGCTGGTTTAGATCTTAATACTGAATGGAATTCCCCTCCAAATGACCAATCGCATCATCAAACAGATCAACACATGAGACCCAGGCACTTGCTAGCAGGCAAGAGTAGCTTATATAGTTCAATTACTGAGTTTTCAGTTTTCAGTAAGGAGTTATTTTGGGGGAAAAGCCCCTAGCACTTAAAAGAATTAAAACAAACACCCAATTATTAAGACTTCAGGAAAAACAGCTCGTTGGCCAAATCATAAACAAAGACCTACAGATTAAAGCGTGGTCTTTAAGTACACAGCTTCCTATTAGCAGTAAACATCAGTTCCTCCTGCTAGTTATGATGCTAGAGCCAGACAAGACAAGCTGTACAGCTGCCCCCGAAGAGGGCCTGGTTTGCCTCTCTGCATGAGGGTGAACACATGAAGAGGGTACGTTGGGATGGAAGGACATCTCCCAGCAGAAAGTAACACCCACCACCAGGGAAAGAGATTCTGTCTGAAATGAGCTGCAAGACCGTCCTAGTTTGGAGACCAACTAAAACACATATTCTTCTAATACAATTAAAACCAATAGGGCCCAGTTGCCTTTAGACTGGAAATATAACAAGATTTCCTTACATGGTGACTAGTAACTTCTACATAAACTAGAAAAAAAACCCCAAATAACTGGAACTACATGGATGCCATGAAAGGGTTAACACACAGATGCTCTTTTCTTTATTAGGAAGCATCATGAAGTGCTCGTATGTTTACATCTGGCACACAAAATTAATTACTGACATGAAAGCAATGTGATTTTTCAACCCTAAGGAAGAACATCGGATGCTTTCCCCCGAAAATCGTTAAGGACTTAGCATCCTTCTAAACCTGGTTTCATTATGGAAACAATATTGGTGGGGAGATTATTAAAAAAGAAAACAAAAAAGCACCTCATGTCTGCTATCTGAGATGGGGACCTTGCTCCAGCCCCCTCATATAAACTACCATTTCAACATATAAGATGCCTCTTTGTGAATTTTTTTATGAGCCTCTTTTTTGGGCTGTATTTTGCTCTTGGACTCTGGCAGGCTGAAGGTTGCTGGTGGCTTTCACAAGCAATGATACATGACGGCTCAATCCAACAGGGCAGAAGTGAAGAAGAGTAGATGCTGGCAGGGTTGAGCTGATGGGACTCAAGCCCACTCTCCTCTGCAGGTTGGGCAGTCAGGGTAGTGCAGTGATGTGCCCCAAGCCACTCGCTACCTGAGCGTGCACAGCAGCGACTCCCAGTCTGTGCTAGATGCAGCTTTTTGCCACTTCCCTACTGAATATGCTGTTGATCTGGGAGCTGTTTCTGTCCTCTTAAATAAGATGGTCTGCAAACAGCAAGTGTGTCCAACTGTGCCTGTCAGGATATGGCCACAGTAGTGTTGTAGCAGGTACTATTTGCCCTCCTGCTGGGCTAGGTCTGGATTAGGACTCCACCGTACCAAGGCTTTTAAACTCACAGACAAAAAGACCAATTTCTGCCTGTCACAGTCTAGAGGGTTACCCGGCCCAGAGAAGTGGAGAGATCACATCTGTGGGTCTGTAGGATTCTGTAATACCTAAGGACAGAGAAACTTTATCCTCTAAATTTCTCTACTTTATTACAGATTACCACAAATACCACAAAAATCATCATTAGCAAACGTATCTATGAATAATTAAATGAATACAAATGAATACATATCAAGCTATTACAAATTACTATCAGCAATCAATACTATGGTATCAATCAACAGTATGGTATCAATCAATAATAGCATCAAAAATATCGTAGTACCACCAATAACAGAAGCAGTCAGGCAGCTGTGTATACTATTACGGATTGATACAGCTTATCATTAATGAAGCAAGCTTATCAACAGTGTAACAGCAGATATATGATTTACATAAATAAATATAATATTGATGTGAAGTGTATTAGATTTCAGAAGGAGCCAAATGATTCCTGAAGGGGAGAACATACAGATCCCAGAGGGATAAGATAAGACAGCAGGCAGAATCCCACTTCCAAAATGATCCACATCAGAGGCTGGTTTCAGCCAGGTGTCCCTGGGGAGAGCCCAAGAGCTCAGAGTTTATGTGGGATTCAACCTGGAAGTTCTCAGAAAGAGAGAGGCTCCATTTTGGATTAAAAATAATTCCTTTTTATATCACAGGAACATAAGAGGGAGTAGGACATTGAGCAACCAACAGATGCTGTGAATTTACATTTTCCACCTTTAACAGTCAATAGATGATGCTGGTTTCTGCCCTGCAGAGCAATTATTTTTTTTCCCCAGACTTCCTTCCATCTTCTCAGACGATAAATTGCTGTTACAATCCTTTATTTTGCACTTATTGGTGGTATCTGTGGATGCTCCTGGTCTGTAGGTACCCCAGCTGCGCTTCAAAGAGGCCAGCTGCACATTTCAAGAATGTTTCTTATGGTTTGCAGGGCTAGTCCCCAGGTTCACAGTTCCAGGCTGCAGCCCTTTGTCAGTATTTTTGATCAGACTTTTGTTCAGTAATTTCCCCTTCTAACCAGGCCACCTTTATGGTTGCTGACACTGCCGCCTAAATGCGTTATTTTTAATACCCAGTAATGTGCATGTATACAGGATTTGGCTCCCAGATCAACAGCATATTCAGTAGGGAAGTGGCTAAAATATCAAAATCTCAGATGAAAATCTCCAAGTAAGAAAGATGAAGTCAAGAGAAGAGCATGCAGAGATCTGATAAGCAGGGCTGGGCAAAAAAGCTTTTCTTTCAGAAATACCAGAGCTACATCAAATTGACTCTGAAATGTCCTGACCAATTCCACCTCTAAGCACTGTGCAGTCGCTACAGTTTTCCATCCTGCAGAGTCTCCAAGAAGTCAGAGATGCCTGTACTTTATTTGAAGTTTTAAAGCTAAGCATATGTATAATTTACTGCAAAGTCAAGAGCAGATGTTGAAATGAAGGCAATCAGGAGCAGGGCATCTCTCTGAATTCGTGAGCACTTTAACACTGAGATCCCATGAGCAATACCTTTCCCTCTTGCTTGGTCCGCAGAACATTCAGGACAACATCTCTGGCCAAGTGCACAGCACCCTTCCTGCTGCTCTGTCGAGTCTGTTGAGCAAGTAAATGCACAGTCCACCAGTGTGATCTACAGTGGTTTGATACTCACCAATGTTTCTGTTAAATAAGATTTTGTTCATCAGAGATTAGAAGCCAGCAAAAGTCACTGATACTGGAAAAAAGGAGGGATCTATATTGCTTAAAAATTACAACAGAAGTAGGTGCAGAAATGTGCTATTTGCATCAAATTCCTGCCTGGAGCTCTGTGAGTGGTGACGACTTTCACTCTGGCTTGCCTTAGCACCAGACATGTTCCCAATTTCCAAGAACAAAAATGGTAACATTTTGTTAAAATGCACAACTTCTATGCTCGTTCCTATTCTCTTCACCACAGCAGCCCCTGTCTTACCCAGCAGAGCTGCCTTTTGCTGGTGAACTCTGTAGAAGCCTCCAAAGTTGTTGGCAATTTCTCCCATGTCTCTATTGGCCACATGAATAAAGAAACTCTTGCCAGCACATATAAGCATAGCAGAATTCACTGCCTCCTTACAGCCGCATGCCTGTAACGGAGTGGCTGCAGGCACTTTTCCCAGCTGATACTTCCAGCAGTAACCTTTTCTGACAGTCCATGAATGTGACATACCAGCATGGAACCCAGATCTGGGTGGCCACTGTCAATTTAGTTGCACGGTCATTTTCCATTCTATACTTCCCTGTTTCCAGATGCTGAGCCCTTCCTCAAAAAAAAGCAATAATTACAAAGGACTTTCAAGATTAAGAGTTCCTCCTGTGACACTTCCCACTCCACAGAGGAAACCAGCCACACTAGACCGACAGCCCAGAATACTGTTAAAGAGACAGACAGGGACCATCGGATCACAATCTCTTCTGAGGAAAACAGCTTTTCTATAAGACACTTGCCCGTGTCTCAGTTCTTCTGCTGTTCCTACCTGCACCGTGGGGAGAACATCTCATCCTTCTTTCCTTAGGTGTGATGAATCATGTACTACAGTGGCTGAGGACATTTACTTATCTAGGCAGGTTGTACCAAGCATATCTTACTCATGATGACAGAAGGGTGTTCAGCTTCTTATATTTATAACAGACTAGGTGATACATAGATGCCAGTCTTAGGCTATCTAAAGATAATGGTGTATCTTTAAAGAAGCATAAAATAACTAAGTATATACTTGACAGATTGCTAAGTGATTAAAAAAAAAAGGTAGGTATTTCTGTAAGAAACAATTGCAAATGTAGATTGAAGGAGAAAAGTGAATGACATCATCATGTCACGGGTTCGTGGGTGTTCAGCTGGTTGCTTAGAGGATTGTGACATATTCAGCAGTGTCAGCACAACATGTGATGAGTTGGAATGGGAATTGTTCATTCTATGGTGCAGGGCACTGACTGGCTGAAAGGACCAGAATGCTTTTCTAAAGCACTGCTGCAAACCACTTACATATGGACGTTACATCCAGTACAAGAAGGGAGCAACAAGAATTGCAGAACTTGTGCATGTGTTCACTGGGCACTGCTTGTAGAACAACATCACGGCCGCATCATGTCCTAACAATCTGCTTTGCCTAAAGAAAGCCTCCCACCTGCCTGGCGGTGCAGACCATGACATCTGAGAAGAGGCAGGCCCGTGAGCTGGGAAGGTGGATGCTGCTGACAGTCACTGACCTCTTCAGAAACCAAGGTCAAACACTTGTGGACTGTCAGTGTGGTGGGTGGTTACCTGCACCCCAGGGAGACCTGTGCTAGTCCCAGGTTGAGCATGGCAGGGCTTCTGTCTTGGGTCTGCCTGAGCTGGAGTTAGTTTTCCCCTCAGCAGCCCTCACAGTGCTGTGCCTTGCACTGTGAGCTGGGAAGGTGCTGGTGACCCTCCCCGTGCTGTGGCTGCTGCTGGGCAGGGCTCGCCCAGCACCAGGGCTGGTTTCCAACACTCCCCCTGCACTGGGATGGGGAGGACAAGATCTTGGGAGGGGACATGACTGGGACAGCTGACCTGAACTGACCAAAGGGATATTCCAGACCATATGACATCAGCTGAACTACAAAAGCTGGGAAAAGGAAAAGAGGGGGGCATTGGCTTGTCCTCTGAGCATTCGGAGCCTGGCTTCCCGAAAAGGGCCAGCCAGCGCCTCCTGATGGGAAGCAGAGAATAAATCTTTGTTTTCTTTCACTTCCATGCACGGCCTTGCTTTGTTTTTCATTAAACTGCTTTTGTCTTAGCCCACGAGTTTCAGCTTATTTTTCTTCTCCCTGGTCCAGCTGAGAAGAGGGGGAGAAGTGATACAGCAGCTCATTGGGCACCCGGCATCCAGCCAAGGTCAAACCACCACAGTCTCCATTCTGTGTGCATGTAATGATTGATACACTGGTTTGCTGGCAGCCAAATTGCTGTGCAAGGCCCACGGGATTTTTTTTACCCAGGTGTCCTGGTTCGAGTGAGAATAGAACTAATTCTGTTCAGTGATTTTACTTTTCAGTTCAGTACTTCTAACTAACAGCACTGTCTGAAGTCAGCAGCCTGTTTTCACAGGCAGTGTCTGCTGCTGGCAGTGAAAACACCCTGTGTTTAGAGTTACTACCAAGGATTGGTGTGCAGACCAAGGCCACCGCTGGATCTTGTGTCCCACATTGGGGGCTGCAGGAAAGTGAAAGGCAGCACCTGCAGGGAGGAGTGGACAGGGCAGGTGACTTCAAACTGACCAACAAGGTATTCCAGCCCACAGACCTCATATTTGGTAGAAAGCAGAGGGAACTGGAGGGTCTATAGGTTTTTTGTTTGCTTGCTTGCTTGCTTGCTTGCTCGCCCTCTTTCTGGGGACTCCCAGGCTCTCCTCCCCTCTTGGCCCGCTTTGCCAGCTTTGCTTGGCTCAGCTTAGCTCCTCTTTCGGTTCCTTCCTCGGAGCATCCCAGGAGGACTCTGTCCCTTCTGCCTTTGATCCCAATCGGTGTGTTCCTGAATCTGGTACCAGAATCCAGCTCCTGAACACAGCTCCCATCTGCTGCGGGGCCCAGGCTGGGACCCCCTGGTGCCTGCTCCACAGCATCGGTGGTGACGGTGATGTAATTACTATCAGGGGGTTGGGTTCGATACGGGGTTTGTATAGATTTGTATATATTCTATATTATTATTATTATCATTAAAGCTGCTCTAGTTTCCTTTTCTAATCACTAAGTCTCTCTCCCTTATTCCTTTTCTTTTCTCTCTGGGGAGGGAGGGGGGTTAACAGAGAGCATCTCTTATAGGACTGAGGGGCTGCCCTGACCCTAAACTGTGACACCAGGTTTTTCCATTTCTTTTTTTTTTTTTTTGAGTAGCTCAGGCATCCATTGTGTGGTGTAACAGGAAATTACTGCAAGCTTTTCTTAGGAAATCAATTTTCCAAGCTTAAGACCAGGAGCCAAGGTTGGTAGGCAATGCTAAAAGCTGCCCATCAGTAGATCAAACACTAGATTCTGGCTGCTGCTTGGTCATGGTCTTCAGCTTGATCCTGGATGAGTCAAAACACCTCTTCTTCTCTTGCCTTAATTTGTCATCCAGAGATAATGAAACTGATCTCACTCGTGAAGTGTTTGAGAGCGAGCGATCCTATATATTAGACAATGAAGGTTGTTAGGTAAGATGGCAGATGTCAGGGAAACCTTGAAGAGACACGCTGTGCATCAGTAGATTCCTGTCTATTGCCTGGCATAATAGTGTCTGTCTTGGGATGAAGAACAAATAATGGTTGTGCTATTTTGTAAATAAATTCAGAACCTTTGCACAAGGCAAGCTGGCCTGTCAAAGGGAATGTGTATCCCACTGTGTTCCTGAATGGGATTTCTCATCCCCAAGCTGCAGAGATGGTCATTCCTTCTTTCCTTGAAGATCAGTTGAACACTTAATAGCAGTCTGAAAAGGCTGTTCTAATGACAGTGGCGTTGGAGATATTTAGTCCATTAGTAATCTACTTATAACCTTAAACCCAATGAAGCTATTGATTGATATTTCATATGGAAAATATCTCCTCTTGCAAACCGTAGTCCTTTGATAAAGGGGTCAAGGAGATTAAATGCACAGATTTTGATTCAGTCACAGTAACAGATAACACTAAACTAAAAAGCAAATACAGAAATGATTTCTGTTGTACTTGCAGTCTTTTAGCACAAAGGAAAGAATACACATTTATGTTACTCATAAGCTAATTTGAAAGATAGAGACATTCCAGAAGTGAAGAGGATGAAATAGAATTAAATCAAAACTCCAGTGAAAGTGATATAAATCTGACCTTGTTCAAATAAGATTGCTCAGTTTGGCAAGAACCTTCCATTAAAAAGAGGAAAGAAAGGAAAGGAAAGGAAAGGAAAGGAAAGGAAAGGAAAGGAAAGGAAAGGAAAGGAAAGGAAAGGAAAGGAAAAGAAAGGAAAAGAAAAAAAAGAAAAAAAAAGAGGAAAGTATAAAGAAAAGAAAAAACAAAAAGTAAAAAAAAAAAAAAAAAGAAAAGACAGTAGAGAAGGCTGCTAGAAGCTTCTAATCTTTAATTCTGTGACTTCTCATGTGTGTTCATGTTACTACTGATCAGCCACATGATGGAGAAAAAAAGGTCAAGTTGTGGTGAAGAGGAAGCACCCAGGCTAGATCTGAAAGGAGAGGAAGGTGGGTAGCGGGGAAAGGGATGTAAGTGATTTAGTTGCCAGCTTCCACACTTAGAAATGAGAGTGACCACACTTACCTTTTCTTGGGAACTCTTCAGAAGGACAGACCAGACTTGGCCTCCTTGCGAGGACTGAACAGGAGCTGCAGCTGGTTATTCACTGTCTGACAACACACCTTGAGCATCTCCATGAGCTGGTGTGTTCCACAGCTGCTGGAGGAGCAGGGAGCCATCCTCACTGTTTTCATGATGAAGCAGTTGAATGATTAGATCATACAACCATAGAATCAAGTCCAACCACCCTGCCAGAGCAGGATCACCCAGGGCAGCCCACACAGGAGCAGAGCCAGGTGGGGCTGGAAAGTCTCCAGAGAAGGAGACTCCACAACCTCCCTGGGCAGCCTGTTCCAGGCTCTGTCACTCTCACAGGGAAGAAGTTTCTCCTCATGTTGAGGTAGAACTTCCTGGATTCCTTTTGCTACCATCACCTCTCATCCTATCCCAGGGCAGCACTGAGAAGAGCCTGGACCCTTCTGCTTGACCCCCACCCTGCAGAGATTTGTAAACATTCATCAGATCCCCTCTTGGGCTTCTCTTCTCGAGACTAAACAGCCCCAGTTCTCTCAGCATTTCCTCACCAGAGAGACTTTCATCATCTTCATAGCTCTCCGTTGGACTGTCTCTAGAATTTCCCTGGGGAGACCAGTTCAAGAGGGACAGGAGATGTTGTCCTTATTTGTGGCACTTTTCTCAGAGGAGTCACACTGAACTTCGATTTATCCTTTTTTTTTTTGGTCTGGGAAGAGTAGAAACGCCTCTTTACCCAGAAAACACAACCCTGGTGCTTCCACACACTGAAGCCAGGAGGAGGATGATGATCAGCCATGGAGATCCTGAAAGGCTGCCCCAAATGTGAAGAAATGTTGGGGTATTGAATGAATGGAGAGTGCAGCAGCCGGCACCTGATAAGGTCCAGGAAAAAAGTGATTTGTTAGCACACGTGGGATGGATTTTCAGGGCCAAGGGTAAGATGCACAGATCTATCCATTTCCCAGTATGTACTTAGCAGCAGCCTCAGCTAGAGACTCAAAAACATAGCAGCAGGGCACAAAGGAGAGGGGTGAAGTGCTCCTACTTGGCAGTAGCTTTTTGATAGAAATGAATGCTTCAACACCAGTCAGCTTCAGTTCTGGTGTATGGCTGATTCATCAAGAGTGCTTGTATCCAGGTTTCCCTTTTAAATTTCCAGTCTGATCCCCAGACCCTGCTGAGTTTTAACTAGGTAACCGTTCTCTCCTTTACAAAGAACAAACCAAAGCTAACACGATGGCCAAGACACATTTCTACTCAAAGTAAATGAAATATTAAGAGGAGATGGACAATGTTCTGTGTAAGTACACGGTGATTGGAGTACTTTGATCCCTCAACAACAGTGGTTATTACAATTTGACAGAAAAATATGCCTTTAAATTAAAAGAAAATGGTTTAAAAAAACCCCAAAACGTGCTAACATGCTACCTATAAGAAGCACACGTATGCATGTGCAGCTAACGAGGAAAACAAGCTCAAAGAGTAGGACTAGTAAAGAACATGGGTCCCATGGGTAATGCCTAAACTCTGTTAATTCTAGGCATGTCATACCCACACAGAGAGAAGGGAACCCTAACACAAAATCCTATGTCCTACATTGACCAGGAAAGAAATGCTACACTACTTGCCCATGCCTGAAACGCCATCACTCTGGGCTCCACTGCCAAGCATCCCTGTTAATTTGGGATCCAGGAACCAGCATCTCTCTGGTTAGGCTCCCATTTATTTTTTTTTCCTATGAGTTGATCAAGGTTCACTCTTACAAATGACAATGGAACAATGCTTGGGACTCCCCAGCTGACATGAAGGGGCTCTGCCAGGAACCAGACAGGGTGAGCTGACCAGAAACACCAGAGAACTTGGCAGCACTTGGCAGAAGCCTTGCTCCATTTCCACTGCACAAGAGCGAACAGATGCTCCTCAGTCCCCCTGCATTTCTGCCTCCTGTTCAAAATATGACACAGAGAACAGATGACACCTGCTAAGCCACAGCCCTCATCCTCCTTCCCTCTGCCCAGTGAAGAAACATAGTACCTCAGCTGCTCATCTCCATCTGTCCGTCCCACTGTCTCCCTTTCCCTCCCCTACACTGAGGAAGAAGGGGAGAAGCACAGATGCTGTAGATGTTTCTCCAGCTGACACGCTCCCTGAAAGCAGGGAGAAGTGCAGACCATAAAAAAAAAAAAAACCAACCTGGTCTTTGAGCCTGTGGCTGTGGGTGAAGTCTTGCAGTAACTTCTGCTTCTCACTCTCAACAACCTCCTAACAGTCTCTCACAGCTGACAACCACCTGAGTAAGATCCACCAGCCATCCAGGATCAGAACCCAGGTTTTACACTTGATGCCGTTACATCAAAAATAGACACAACCATCCTATCCCAAACTACTGGCTCTTCCCACTCTGTCTTGAAGAGGTGTCTGCCAGAAATGGGCATCATGGCAGCTCCCAGCCCTGCACTCACTGCCAGCCTCCTGCAGTGCCTGGAAGGTCAGTGACAGTCTTGTTCCTGCAGCAGGAGCAAGATGTGCAGCCATGAAGGCACTTGAACTTCTAGGCATTTGCATAAATAGAGTCCAAGTACCCACCCCACAAAACAATAGCTATTGGAAACACCACAATTCTGGACTTTCATCCACCCAGACCTGCTTACGGTGCCCAAATCCATCAGTGAAATGTAGCGCTAAATTCTTTAGGATGGTGTGAGAATTTGTGTCTTCTGTTTGCAATGTACTGCTTAGCTCAAGGGAATGCTCCCGGGGTTGAAACCCAAGTCGAGTGCGTAGCTCTAAGTGAAGTCTCGTGTGTTGAGGGAAAGCTGGCACAAATACAAACATCTACAGCATCTTCACAGAGAAGTTAAAAACTGAGAAGTTTATTGGACTGAACAGATCAAAAACAAGTATCAAAAGTAGGGACTCACTAGGTTGAGTTGTTCATATTCATTTACACTCATTCCAGCTGTGGATAGTGTGATTTAGAATAAAGAGGTCTGTAGATGACTACTATTGTGACTTGTTTCTATCAGCAAAACTCTAGGAGACTTTATTCTTTCTTTTTCAAAAAAGGACCTTTCCAAGGTTACTTTTCAGTGGTGAGAGACTCACAAACCTAGGGACAATTCAGTATCCGCAAGGATAAGAACACATAAGGTTCTTTTCGTAATACTTTATGCTAAAATAGGGATTTATTCCTGTATTACATGGTATTGTACACATTTTTATGCTCGGAAGTTTGCTCAGAATTTTACTGAAAAATAGCAGGAAAATATTCTTAAAAATACTACAGCTTGAGACTACGCACGAGAGAAGCAATCTGCAGGCCTAGCATGCAGAATGGGTATCACAAGGCTCTGATGGACCCCAGCAGAGTCCAGATTGCCAGAAGTTACACAACTGCTGTCATTAAAAATAGTAAAACATTAATCACATTAAAGGAAATACTAAAACCACAGTCAACTTTGCCATTTGTAGGCTCTGTAAGAAGAATGGGTTTAGTGCTGCTGTGTTAGTTACTACTGAAGCTCAATCAATGCTTGCTCCTTAATCTACAGAGCACTGCATACATGTCACAATGGGTGGTTTGAGTCGTACTGGTCATGGAGACAGGTAACATTCAATGAAGCTGAGGTAAAACAGCAGCTATCACGACAATGGATGCATAAAAGTCCCTGAAAAAATGCAGAGAAGACAACAGTGGCTGCTAATACCAGGTAAAGCAAGAGAGAGGAAATATGAGAGTCTATGTTGGACCTGCTCTCACAATAACCCCCAGTCTGTCTGTTGGTCTGTCTGTTGTGGGGGTTGGTTTTAATTCCAGACAGAATTGCTCTAGGCCATTCCTGCCAAGGACTTCTGAACTGTGTTAGAAAATGTCTCCCTTTTCACAGCAATAACCCACCACGGACTCAGCACCTCGTACCAAAGTGCATTCAAATAGCTTAGCGAGGATAAAAACACAGTCCCAGCTTGGGAAGGTCTTACTGCCCTCCTCTTCCCCTCATCAGGCTATTCTGCTTTTGTCCACCTCCCCCCTTTCCACTCCCCCTCAAATAAGCAGATGCAGTCAAGGAGAAATTTATTTTGAACCAATTCTGCAAAACAGTTCAACGATGCCATACTTTATAAAAATACTTAGTTACATAATTAAACTTATTACTATTTATATAAAAAGTGAGAATGTGAATTTTAATCTCTGTTAGAATAAGAACCACATCAAGGTCTTCAGGCGAAACAAATTTTCATAAACAAACTCTTTTGGAGAAGTCTTATAATACACAACCATTTACAATGAACACGTTCATTAAGTTAGTATTTTATTCTTTTACTATACAAGCGTTATTACAATGAACTGTTCCTTTCAGTAATTAAAAACCCAACCAATGCCAGCGTCATTTTTGGCATTTTTTTTGTTGTTGTTATTACTGTATTAATACATAAACTCATAAGATTGTGTTATCAATTTTAAAATATTTAGAAAAATTAAAATTCCATTGTAATTTGGGGTGTTTTTTTGGATTATCTTTGTACGTGTTCTTTTTTTTTAATGATTTTATTTTTTTTCCTACATAAAGCCCTTTGAAGTTTGATAACCACAGATGTATAGGTGATGAGCAACGATGAGGGAAAATGAAAAAATGATGGCACTGCTCTTACAAAAATCTGTTTGATTCAGTGTAGTGGAAACCCATGAAGAATGTAAAGTTTAGTACCAGAACTATATCACCAGCTTTTCTTAAACTAATTTGTTGGATAGCTTTACAACGATGATATGAATTCCAACCCAGTAGCTCAGTAAGAGTTTAGTGTTTCAAAATTAAAGTACGTAAGCTCGATCAGAAATTCAAGAACCTCATGCAAATCGTTGAGTAAAAGACATGATGTTATTGCCTGATATGTCAGTAGCCAAAGAAAATAAACTAGATGTAGTGTCAGCTGGGCTGAATGCCAGCAAATTTCAATGTCACTATATTCGGACAATATTAAATATATTTTATCCCTTTAGTTTATAAAGTTTCACATTTTCTTTTGTTTAGTTTTAGTTAAATAATTCTATAGGAAGGGCAGAAGTGGGAAGAGCAACTGCATGTAAATGTGTCTTAATAGTCAAGAAAAGTGCAATCAGATCCCTGAACTAGTGACAGCTAGCATTTGTGGCACCCACCCTTGTTAACACATAGAAGCCACGTAAAACAGCACCAAACCTGTCTCTGAAAAAGAACTAAGAAGTGGCCATTTACGAGCTTCAGCCCTGCCTTCCTGGGGAGCTTTGTTCAGGTAGCCTTCCCATATACACAAGCTCGCTATTGGGTTGGAGCTTCCCTCCCTGATTGTATTACATAGCTTCAAGTTCGAATATCATCCTACTTTATCAACACAATTTTGTGAAGTATTACCTCATTTTCTAGTTACCTTCATTACTCTTAATTAGCTATGCAGAAAGAAAAAAAAAGAAAAATCTCTCATGCTACTTTCCAGTTACATTAATACAAGTATTAACAGAGTGCATCATGATCTCTAATTTCTTTTGAGGTCTACCACTTAGATCAGGTTTGCAGTTCACTGTTCCAATTTCAGTTTTAACCTGCCTACCCTAATGAAGTCAAGCAAGAGGAAGCTTTAGGATCAAGTCTCTATATCAAATACAATTCGATCACCGTATTGTTTTGGGAGGGTGGAGGGCACACACGTGTAATTTTGAACACAGGGAGTTTTACAGAACTGGAATAGAATTGCTTGGTCCCACAAAGCTCTTCTGCTTTAAAAATGTTTTACCCCAAGATCACCAATTCTTCATAGAATGTTTATCAAATGTTTGGAAAAGAAAGGATTTGAAACATCATTTTTTTCTGCTATTGCTCATACCAACACTCATTTTTCTACCCCGTGTTTTCAGTAAGCTTCCTTTGGACCCTGAAAATAAGTAGGGAAAGAGGAAAAAACCCCCAAAATATCTCATTGGTAAATTAGATTATAACACTTTAAAAGTGGTTTTGTGCAACTGTATTATGAAATTCCAGTTTGTCATTACGAGCATGCAAAGTAGCAAAGATTCTTTCCTTTGATTCCTTACAGATATCAGGAATTCTTTGCAAGTCTTACATTTGGCAGATTTGTGCATGTTATAGAGAGTGTTGGCTTATAAATTGTCTCCAGGCTGGTACTGTGGTTCTGTAGCAGTAAAGTAGTCCTCCAAGAAAGACTGTATATATTCAAACGTTGGTCTCTCATCAGGGTCCTTCTTCCAACACAGTTTCATTAACTCATGGAGAGACTCTGGGCAGCCCTGTGGGCAAGGCATCCTGTACCCGCGTTCCACTTGCTCCAGAACTTCCCGATTCACCATCCCTAAAAGGGAAGCATTTTAGCTCTGAATGACATTATGCACAGCACAGCTCCCCAGAGTTTTTCAGGTGTATCTCCAGCTGCAATGCACGTAACGTAACAGAACAGAACCTTGAATGAAGGCACTCTGTGATGAATGGTTTGGTTTACATTTTGCATTAAACACATTTTCTGAAAATTATTTAATTACACTGGTAATTCCTCAATAATTGGTCCTTCCTCCACTTTTATGCTTTCTTTTTTTTATGTATTTTCCTACTGCCTTCAGCCTGTCCTTTCAAAAAGGAGACTCAAGCACTGCCTTCTGCCTGCCTTAGGTTCCATTCAAGGACCACTTAACTTGAAATCAGGAGGGGAAAAAGGCAATTTATACCTAACAGAACTGCCTTAAAAATTCCAGTCATATAACTAAATAACATATAACTATATATGTTACAGATGTTTAGTTTCAAAAACTGGTCTAGCAGGTTCACTCCACTGATGTTCGCTGTAGCCTGGGAATGTATCAAAACAGCAATAGAAATTTCAGAAACAGACATAGGATAATATAAGGATACTCACTAATCTGAAATGAAATTTGCAAATTTTATTACCTTAAAACACTTTAAAAATACATGAAATAGCCTGTAAATAAAGAAGCTTTCTGAACAAAGGAAACGGTGAAGCATGGCTAAGTGTTTGTCTCTGCTGGTCAACTGTGAGCTCTGAATGAAGGCAAAAAGTACAAAAGGTAACTTCAGAAGGACAGAATACAACAAAGAAAAGAAAAATCTATTAAATTCTTCTTTTACCTGGATATGGCACTCTCCCCTTTGTCACCAGCTCTGTCAGCAAAATTCCGAATGACCACACATCCGACTTGATTGTAAACCGACCATATAATGCTGCTTCTGGAGCAGTCCATTTAATTGGAAATTTAGCTCCTACAAACATTGGAAAGACAGATACTCAGTCTTATCTTGCTTATGCTTCACTTGCTTACACTTCAAAATATTGTAAAAAGAATACTGCACTCAAAAAATGTTTACATTTTGCTTTAGTATTTTAACTGGAAACCAGTTTCAAACTAGGGCAGCAACTACCAGCTGCAACCTTTGGAAGCCACAAAGACATCTGGGATTTTTAATTACGTTTCAAAAAGTGGGATGATCTCCAGAATCTGGTGAGCAACCTCTCTGGAATCTCAGCTCTCTTCAAACTATAGCAAGTTTTAACCACTCCGCTCCGCCCCCCCACTTCCCCTGCC
>JAAGNO010017799.1:56301-71485 GCA_033439905.1 Ceryle rudis
AGATTTGTAAACATTCATCAGCTCCCCTCTCAGGCTCCTCTTCTCCAGGCTAAACAGCCCCAGGGCTCTCAGCCTTTTCTCACAAGAGAGATGTTCCAGTCCCTTCAGTATCTTCATAGCTTTCCGCTGGACTCTCTCTGGTATTTCCCTGTCCCTCTTGAACTGGGGAGCCCAGAACTGGACACAACACCCCAGCTGTGGTCTCACTGGTGCAGAGTAGAGGGGGAGGAGAACCTGCCTTGACCTGCTGGCCACACTCTTCTTTATGCACCCCAGGAGACCCATTGCTGTTCCGTGGATAACTTATTGTCCACCAGGACACCAAAGACTCTCTCCATGGGGCTGCTTTCCAGTGGGTCTACCCCTCACCTGTACCGGTCCATGGTGTTGTTCCTCCCCAGGTGTAGGACTCTGCACTTATCCTCATTGAACTTGATGAGGTTTGCCTTTGCCCAGCTCTCCAGCCTGTCCAGGCCTGACTGGATGGCAGCACAGCCTTCTGGTGTAACAGCCACCCCTCCCAGCTCAGTATCATCAGCAAACTTACTGCGGGTCCTACTTGATATCAAGTGGAGAGCTCAGCAATTGCTCCTCCTCACACACACTGACAGTTTTGTGTTTCCTAATGTCACACCCAGCATTAAACTGCCAGACTAGGGAAGAATTATCCAGCCGTTCCCAACTGGGAGAGACTATTTGGGTGTTTTTATATCCCCTCTTGCAGGGGAGATATTTTTTTATAGGAGTGCCTGGTAATTTCTATTTGGCAAATGCTCTGCTAATGTTAAGGGCTGGCAACGTGCATCATCCGTCCTCATATCTTCCCGTAGCATGTCACAGACATGACTTCTGACTTTCGCTGGTTTTATTAGAGAGCTGAGAACTGGTTTTCATCCTGGTCAGTACAAGTAAGGAGTCCACACAGTATCTGTACAGCATCCAGTTCTCCCCATTAGGAACCCCAATAACCCTTCAGCTCCAAGCTTTCCCCTAAGCTCCTCGTGAGGAACTCCTCTTCCCCCTATGTTTGTATCTGTTGGAGGAAAATGTTCAAATGATACAATTTCCTATGATGGATGTAAATGTTGTGAGCTATTTTCTAATCAGGCTGATGTAGGAAATAAAAGAATACACACTTTAATGTAAAAAATCCCAACCCAAAACAATGAAAAAACCTGAACACAAAACACCATCAAACGCCCAAACTTTGCATATCTCCACCAGCTTTTAACATGCATCTGTTAGATGCAAGAGGAAACATGGTGACTAGGGATGAGGAAAAGGCTGAGGTGCTTAATGCTGCCTCTGTCTCAGTCTTTAGTAACAGGATCGGTTGTATTCTGGGAATCCAGCACCCTGAGCTAGAAGACAGGGACCGGGAGCAGAATGATCCCCCCGCAACACAGGAAGAGATGGCTGGTGACCTGCTGCACCACTTAGATGTACACAAATCTATGGGACTGGATGGAATCCACCCAAGAATTCTGAGAGAGCTGGTGGAGGTGCTCCCCAAGCCACTTTCCATCATTTTTCAGAAGTTGTGGCTGACCAGGGAGGTCAGCTGTTTGGAAGTTACCCAATCTGCAAGAAGGGTCAGAAGGATGATCCAGGAAACTACAGGCCTGTTAGTTTGACTTTGGTGCTGGGGAAGCTGATGGAGCAGATCATCCCGAGTACCATCCCGCAGTATATGTGGGACAACCACATGATCAGACCCAGTCAGCCCATGGGTTTATGAAAGCCACATCCTGCTTGACTAACCTGATCTCCTTCTACAACACGGTCATCCACTTAGTGGAGGAGAGAAAGGCTGTGGAAGTGTCTGTCTGGACTTTAGTAAAGCCTTTGACACCATCTCCCACAGCATTCTCCTGAAGAAACTGGCCGTTCATGGCCTGGCTAGGCGTACATTGCGCTGGGTGAAAAACTGGCTGGACAACCAGGCCCAAAGAGTGGTGGAATGGATTTAAATCCAGTTGGTGACCAGTCACAAGTGGTGTTCCCTAGGGCTCAGTACTGGGGCCAGTCCTGTTTAACATCCTTATCCTGTAATCTGGACAAGGGGATTGAGTGTCTTGAGGGCAGGGAGGTGCTGCAGAGGGGTCTGGACAGATCAGAGCAATGGGCCAAGGCCAGTGGGATGAGGCTCAACAAGGCCAAGTGCTGGGTCCTGCACCTGGGCCACAGCAACCCCAGGCAGCGCTCCAGGCTTGGGGAGGAGTGGCTGGAAAGCTGCTCAGCAGAGAGAGACATGGGGGTATTAATGACAGCTGGCTGCACATGAGCCAGCAGTGTGCCCAGGTGGCCAAGAAGGCCACCAGCATCCTGGCCTCAATCAGTAACACTGTGGCCAGCAGGACCAGGGAAGTGATTTTACACGTGTACTCGGCAGTGGAGAGGCTGCATCTCAAGTACTGTGTTCAGTTCTGAGGCCCCTCACTCCCAGAAGGACATTGAGGGGCTGGAACGTGTCCAGAGATGGGCAACAGAGCTGGGGAAGGGTCTATGGCACAAGTGTGGTGAGGAGCAGCTGAGGGACTTGGGGTTGTTTAGCCTGTAGAAGAGAAGCCTCAGGGGAGACCTTATCACTCTGTAAATACCTAAAAGGAGGTTGTAGAGAGGTGGGGGCTGGTCTGTTCAACCAAGTAAGAAATGATAAGACAAGAGGAAATGGCCTCAAGTTGCGCCAAGGGCAGTTTAGATGGAATACTGGGAAGAATTTCTTTACTGAACAGGTTATTGGGGACTGGAACGGCTCATCCAGGGCAGTGGCAGAGTCCCCATCCCTGAAGGTATTTAAGCGTTGAGCAGACGTAGTGCTGAGGGATATGGTTTAGTTGAGGACTTGTGAGTGTTGGATTAATGATTGGGCTCTATGATCTTAAAGGTCATTTCCAATTTAGGCAGCTCTGTGATTCTGAACAGAAGTACAATAGGATAGAAAACCAGACGTGGTACAATAGCAATAGGATTCTACTAATTTCTTATTTTTGATTTGGGTATAATGACAGGATGCGATCAGTGTGATCAAGAAGATAAAGTTGCCACAGATTACGACATGAAAAGCACAGTTCCTAAACAGAATGAAAGACAGGACATTGCCACTGACTGGAATAAAGACCTATAAAAAGGAAAAAAAAAGAAGAGGGGGCAGGGGGGAATGAAGAGTTTTCAAGCATGGCAGAGCAAGCAAACATGAAAAATACTTAAAAAGGATACCAGCCATTCCAAGGACCTCCTCTAGACAAAAGCAAACAGAATTAAGGAAACTATCTGGACTGCCTACCTTCTTGTCCTGAAAGTCTCAAGGCTGGACCACCTTACTGAGGCTGCCTGTACAACCAGAGGAGAGACACAGCTCCTCTAGATGAGCAATGATTTTAAGGACACCTAATTTTTATTTTTTTTTTCATCCCTAACATTTAACAGAAAGTTTAGAGCAGAAAGAAAACTGTTTTATATGCCCTGCTCTTCTTATTATGGTAGTCCCTGTCATCACCCCCCACCCCAAACCAGTTGCCTAGTCAGATAGCCTCGCAGAGCTAGATGCTTAGATACTGGGCAATGGGAATACACCCAACTTGTGAAGTGTCAAATCTGCTGGAAAAGCAGAGTAGCTTCAAACAATACAAAATATGAAGCAGGCTACAGAGTGCTGATTTTAAATCTCTAAAACCCAATTCATGGAAGAAAACAAAAGACTTCAACTCAACTGCTGTGCTAGTCAAGCTAGCGTCCTTTTAAACAATTCTCTAGTTTAAAACTGATGACATTTCTATTCAGTAACGGACTTCAGGTGGGATTCATCTTCCAAATTTAGACATCCATCTGAGGGTGAGATGAATCACACAGTGAAGTGCTTACTTCTCTCCACTGACTATAAAGGGAGCCTACAGAACTAGCTCACATATAGGCAGCCAAAGCTGGCTTTCATCAGCCTGTCTTGCCATAGCTAATGCTCAAGTTTACATTGCACAGTGTGCCCAATGGTCGTCTTCTAGCACTGAATCAAAAAAATTAGGCTAGAAATGGTTTCTTTCAACAAGGCAAGAAGCAGCACTGCCCTAAATAAGCAGCTTAAATTGTATATAAACATTAGCAGTCGCTGTTTTCCACCTGCACGACCATTACAACCAAAATAAACCCTCCACACATCTGGCATCTTTATTAACACTGGTTGAATATGAAAGAAATATTTTGAAATAATGCAGTCAGAATATATAATTAATATCTATAATATAATAAATCAATGCTATCCAGAAGCCCATATCATAATAAAATGATGCATAACTAGATGAAAATATATTACTAAGTCTGCTAACTGCCTAAACTCAGGCTAAACTTTAAGAATATTTCTACAGAAAGCAGAGACTTAGGATTCAAAAGTCAGTGACATAATAGAGTATAATACAAAGTCAAAATAATCTATTAAGATAGAACCAAATCACAAAAATAAGAGATTTGTGCAGCTGCCACCTTAATAAAGGGACCAGGGCAGCTGTATTAATAGCAGCCTCTTGTTCGAATAGTGTGCATCTTCATGCACGCAGTATTTCTGTCCAGCACAATACTCTCTTAATATTGCTTCTCCGTTTACAAGCAGGGAGGTCCTTTGATTATTTCGATAGTCTCAACAGACACAAGAAGTACATTCTTATCCATAAGCTGGCCACATCCAACAGAGATATGGGGGCTTAGTATGTCCGGCGGAGGGAAGGGCAAAACAAAAATCACCACAAAGGAGTCTGAAGGGAGAGCAGAAATGTGTCTGTCTGTGCCTACAGTCAGCCCAGACCATGCATTTGTTTGATCAATACTCACTCAAAAATGCCTCTTCCTTAAACCACCTCTTTTCCTAAAGGGCCTCTATTGTGAGAAGAGCTCCTGAGAGAAATGTGATTGGAAGTGCATCCATTATATGACTGAAAAGGAACTATGTAGCAATAAGAAGACAAAAGCATGGGAAACTAAGACATGAACCAACATGTCCCTGCAGTCCCAACCCTGCTCTGAACATGACCCCTGCTTCACAGAGATTTGATATTTTGGTGGCACACACAAGGTCACACACAAAGAATATGTAGCCAGTGGCCTTAAATCACCCCCTAAACAGCTTAGTGCCCTATTTGGGGCCAAATTTAGAGTGTTACTGGTAGAAAGGATTCTGGAAAACAAGTAAGAGAAGTTTAAAGAAGGAAAAAAAAAAAGGGGGGGCAGGCTTTCCAACAAAGGCATGACTGTACTGAGCAAGACCCAGACGTCCATGCCCATTCAAATATGCTCTAACAGCAGCCAGTAAGATACCAAGCGAAGCGTGTAAGACCACAATAAATATACGGTAATACTTTGCCAGAATACTCCCCGAGTCCCCAGCAGTTTGCAGAAGCAGGATTTCCGGAACAAGAATAGGTCTTTGCATTTGATGTTTCTTCTTCCATGAAACGACAGTTTCCCTCTTCACTGAGGTAATGTTTAGCCTCCTTAAATTCCTGAGGCAAGAAATTCTATAGCTTAATTACACAGTTCTGTTGAGAACCACCTCCTTTTGTCTGTTTCCAATTCATCAGCTGCTAGTTTCAATAGATACCTCTGAGCGTGTGTGCACTAAAAAAAGACAGCGAATAAACACTCCCTATTTATGTCCTGCTGGATTCCGTCTTGCCACTTTTTGGTTGTCACTTCTACCCTAATGCTGCTTCTCTTACAGAAATTGTTTCCTATTTGATCTTCCTGAAAACTTAACTACAGTCCTTTTAAGAAAATTACAAGGTTGGGGTGAGTAGTGTAGAACTAGATAATTCAACTTTTAAGGGTTTTTTTTATTAGTATAATTAATATTCTCCCTTTCCTTTCTAATAATTTCTCGTCAGCTTTGAGCTCATCTTTTGAGATGCAAAGGTAAACTGTCTCCTCTCCACACTCAAATACACCACATGAAGCTATTTATGGGAAATTTTATCTGCCGTTTTAACATCCAGTTGCTGAGCACTGTCAAGTCCTTGTGCAATGCTAGGGTCTGCTTCTGCATCTACTACCCACCAGTAAAGTCTGTGAGCTCGTTTCTCTTCTATATCCTTTATGAACTTGAACAATCTCCATAATCCTGGGGAGTTGTTACCTGGGACTCATCTTTACCCTATTTACTCCAATTATCCATTTCTTATACTTTAATCATTGATTTCACTACATAAAGTCCTTTTCCTCTATCCTAAGGCTGCTTAGTTTCTTCTTGAAAATTCTTTGGTGGGTGCCCTTGGTAAAATGCCCTTTGGAAATACAAGTAAGCTATTTCTGTCAGATCTTACTTATTCATGTGTTTGCCTTCAAAAAACCTCCAGTGAGTGTGCAAAACATGAGATCCCTTCATGGGAGGCTCTTAAATCTTCCTCAATATACCATGTTTATCCATACTGTCTTCATTATTATTTTGATTGATATACTTAGGGCAGTTGGCAGGTTTACTAACCCATAGTTCCCAAGATGTCACCTGAAGCCTCTTTTTTTTTTTTTTTAAATAAAATCAGTCACGTGCAGATAAAGACATTACAGATCATACATAAATAAATGTATATCTTAACTAGACGTCATATTTGTTTCTTTCTGTCAACAGTACAATGATCCTTGCCTGCTTGCTGTTTGCAAAGCTGTACTTACAACTGCACAAGCAAGCTTCTCCAAAGAGATGTGTGCTGTTTTCTTTTTCCCCTTAGAAGGTTTAAGCAGTATCTTTGGGAACGTCAGTACACAATAAAGATTTATTGTGCCTCTAGTAGTACAAATATTTAGCTGCATCAAAAGAATAGAGTTTGTAAATGATGCTTATTAGTATTAGCCATTCAACTATTTAACGGCTGCACTAATTAGCAGAAAACACAAATGAGATTGTAAAAAAGTTTTGTTCAAAATGAGATACTGTTCAAAGGAAGGTATAAGTGATAGAGAGCAGCCCTGCAGAAAAGGACTTGGGGGTGCTGGTGGATGAGAAGCTGGACATGAGCAGCCAGGGTGTGCTTGGAGCCCAGAAGGCCAATGGCATCCTGGGCTGCATCAAGAGAAGTGTGGCCAGTAGATTGAGGGAGGTGATTCTGCCCCTCTGCTCTGCTCTGGTGAGACCTCACCTGGAGTGCTGTGTCCAGCTCTGCAGGCCCCAGCACAAGAAGGACATGGACCTGATGGAGCGGGTCCAGGGGAGGCCACAAAAATGCTCAGAGAGCTGGAACACCTTTCCTATGAGGAGAGGCTGAGGGAGCTGGGATTGTTCAGCATGGAGAAGAGAAGGCTCAGGGAAGACCTAACAGCCACCTTCCAGTACCTGAAGGGAGCTTGCAGAAAGCCTGGAGAGGGCCTGTTTACAAAGACCTGGAGTGAAGGGACAAGGGGCAATGGTTTAAAATTAGAAAGGAGTGGATTTAGATTAGAAATGAGGAAGTTCTTTACCACGAGAGTGGTGGACACTGGAACAGGTTGCCCAGGGAAGTGGTTGAGGTCCCATCCCTGGAGACATTCGAGGTGAGGCTTGACAGAGCTCTGAGCAACCTGCTCCAGTTGGAGATGTCCCTGCTCTCAGCAGGGGGGTTGGCCTAGATGACCTCCAGAGATGCCTTCCAACCCAGACATTTCTATGATTCTGTAACTTTTAATCTTGCTGGAAGACTGGAATTGAGAACTTCTGCAGAAATTACAACCAACAACCAGCCAACTGGAGTTGGTTAATTTCAAATCCAAGTTCACCCGATTTTTCTTCAGTGTAGCATTTGCATTTCAACTTATTTTCTATCCGTAAGTCCAAAGACAATCAAAAATGAATTTCTTCCATCTTACTAAACCGATGAGGTGCCTTTCTGTGGTGCAAGCTCAAATGGTAGGTTTTATTGTCACCATATTTCTATTGGTAATCTGTAACGGTAATTGGTAATAGTGTGTCTATTTATTTTTATACACAACTGTTTCCGCTCCTTTTCACCTCTATTTTGTATCAGTCTAACAGAAATGTGGAGTTCTAACACCAACAGAACAGCAGCATGGATTCATCAAGTTCAGTATTTGTAATCAAACACAGGGAGAAAAACAAAAACCTTATTGCCATTGGTAAGAGACCACCAGAGCAAGTGCAGCATTCACATTCTATGTTTTTACAGCATTAAGAAGAAAAAAAAAATACATTAGCACAGATGTTGATGAACCACCTTTCTAAATACAAGATTAAAGCATTTCTTTGACTTAAAAGCCTCTGGTGCTGCTCAGTCTTCCAGGCAGCAAAGTAATTAACCCCTCACCATTGCTGCTGCTGTGAGGGTGGGGAGAAGACACAACAGACTCTAAAGCCATACACAGCCTTGGTATTAATAGCAGAAAGCAAAGAAACCCAAGAGAACAATGCAGTTGCAGAGCTATTTCCTCTCTTCCTAAGTTGTCATAAGAAAGCTGGTAGAAAGAGCAACAAAAATTTTGGCTGCCAAAACAAGCAGAGAAAGATATTCTGCCTTTTAACACTGGTGTTTTGTTTCATTTCAACTACCACACTTACTGCTGTGGCCCTCTTAAATCCCTTCATGAAAATCACAGAGCAGCTGAAGCTGGAAGGGACTTTGGGAGCTCATTTACTCCAAACCTCGTGCTCAAAGCTGTGTCAACAACAGCAAGATTTACAGGGCTCTGTCCTGTTGGGTTTTGAGTTATCACCGAGAACGGAGACTCCACTCCAACTTTTTTGGAGTATCTGTTCCCAGCATTCTACCACCCTTCAATTAAAAAAAAAACCAAAACAAAACCCCACTTTTTTTTTCTTATGTTTAAATGGAATTTTCTGTATTACAGTTTGTGCACAGTGCCTCTTGTCCTGTCACTGAACACTACCCAGAGCAGCCTGGCTCTGTCCTTTTTACTCCGCCTGGTCTGGGTTCGGCTAGAATAGGGTTAAGTTTCACCAGGAGATTGGAGAGGCCACAGCCAGGACAGACAACTGAACTACATTCCCTACCATATTCCCCTGTTCTATACCATACTGACATCATGACTGCTGTATAAGGGTGGAGGGCAGGCTGGGCAGGGCCCATAGGGCTCTGGCTGTCAGTTGGTGTGCTTTATATCACTTGCTTTATATATTGTTTCATTACTATTATCGTTATTACTGTTGTTTCTTCTCCTCTTGTGTTGTTCTGTTAAATTTTCCTTTCCCCATCCCATGGTTTTTTTTTCCTTTTTCTCCCTAATCTCCTTCCCGTTCGAGAGGAGAGGGTTGATAAGCAAGTGGCCAGGTGGTGCTCAGCTCCCAGCTGGCTCTAAACCAGGACACCACCCCCTAAGGTATTTATAAACATAAGATCCCCCTGAGCCTTTCTTCTCTTCTCCAGGCTGAGCAGCCCCCCCTCTCTCATGCTTTCCTCATAGGAGAGATGTTCCAGGCCTTTAATCATCTCAGTGGCCCTTTCCACTATGTCCACATCTCACTTGTACTGGGGAGCCCAGAAGTGGACACAGGACTCCATGTATTGTCTCCCCAGTGCTAAGCAGAGTGGAAGAATCACCTCCTTGACCTGCTGGGAGTTCTTTTCCTTAATGCAGGCAGGACACCACTGGCCTTCTTTGCTGCAAGGGCACACTGCTGGCTCACGCACATCTTTTCCACCAGCATCTTCCCCCAGCCCTCTTCTGCTGAGATGCTTTCCAGTCAGGCAACCCCCAGCATGTACTGGTGCCTGGGGCTGTTCCTCCCCAGGGGCAGGGCTTGGCATTTCCCCTTACTGAACTTCATGAGGTTCCTGTGAGCCAACTCCTCCAGTCTGTTGAGGTCCCTCTGGAGAGCAGCACAATCCTCTGGTCTATAAACTGCTCCTCAGTTTTGTATACTCTGCAAACTTTCTGAGATTGCACCTCTGTGTAACCACCTAGGTCAATAACAAAGGTGTTGAACAGGACCGGTCCTGTTCCTGGAAACATTCACGGTCAGGCTGGACAGGGCTCCAAGCAACCTTATCTAGTTAAACATGTCCCTGCTCACTGCAGGGGGTTGGACTAGATGACCTTCGGTGGCCCCTTCCAACCCGAAGCACTCCTGTGATGGAGCCCTGGAGCACATCACTGGTGACTGACCTCCAGCTGTACTCTGTGCCACCTCTGAGCCCAGCAGTTCGGCCCATTTCCAGTTGTTCTCTCTGTTCACTCAGCTGGTGTGTACATCATCAGTTTCTCTATGAGGATGCTACGGGAGACAGTGCTGAAGTCAAGATACACAACAGCCACTGCTCTGCTCTCATCCACTTGGCCAGTTGTGATTTTCCCTCCATAAATCCATGCTATGCTGACAGCTCCCGACAACTTACACTCTTTCGCATTTGGAAGTTATTCTAGGTCCCATTCTTCATCTTTTCCAATCTTAAGTATTTTTGTTCTGATGTATACGATACATGTACTCATTAATAATTGCACATCTACTAATTGGTATGTCCTCTAAGCAACTAAAAGTCTCACGGCACTGCTTAACAAACTACTTACTCCAGCCAGGCGCTGCAATAACAATGCCGCTTTTTTTCCTGCACAAATGTAGCTAAACTAGTAGCAATGTTGCTGCAGCTGTAATAGCCTAATGATCTCAGAGAAGCAATGAAAACACCCTCCTACCCCGCCCCCACAGCATACTCACTACTTGCTGTTGGGAAAATACAAGTTTCGCAGCCCTATCACCCAACCGTCACGCCTGTAAGATTTTTATTTTTTGTTTCTCTCCTTTAAACTGCGAATTTTGTTAACAGCATCCTATCTACACATCTAGTGTAATTCCCCTGTTTTGTGTGGCTCTTGACAGAACTAGCTCCTTTTCTCAGGTTTCCTGGCTTCCCTGAAAGGGAGGCATCGGGAATTTCAGTGAGCATCTTCTCCACATACTTTTTCCTTAACTTTTTCAATCTTTTCTCCTCCTTTTAGAAGTGCACTGAAGACATATCAGACCCCAAACCGTGCTAAGAAAAGGCCAGTGCCTTTACTTACCAGCGAAGAAAGAATTCACACCATCAAACCCTCTGCATTCGGGTGATGGTGTACCAGAAGGTAACCATTCTCTCAATCTCTGCTAAAACTAAAAATGCATTAAAAAAATTTTGACCAGCAAACAAACGATACAGTTTTCTGAAATCACATCCAGTTCTAAACATTTCCAGGTAGCAGCTAACCCAGTAGCTGGTTTGGCTAACCGGTGGCTCAGCTCTGTAAGCCGTACCGTAATGTCAGGCTACAGTTGTGGTTTTACGGTGTATTATACATCCAAGTAAGTGTTTCAAACACACACTGTGGCATTAAACTGACTGGAAGAGCAGATTACAACATGAATCTTGTATTCTTTCACCAATTTAGTAACGTACTGCCAAGAAAAGGAGTCCGTTTTAAAAGCTATGTTGTACATTTGGCCAGGACGTGCCTGCTGTAGTTCTGACAGACCAAGGACGATCATCTGACAACATCTTCTGGGGTACTAATGCTCTCTACAGCCAAGCGGCTGACTAAAATATTTTAAACAAATCTGGACATACTCCCAACCAGATTATAACAATTTCCAGGCAACTGAAGCCCTGGGCCAACATTAGTTGACAGCACCCATTTAAAAACTCTTTCACACTTGTGCAAAGTTAAATCAACTTGGCACTCTCTCTGGTAGGCAATTGTCTCCTTAAAGTATGAGCACTATTCATCCAAGTGAATTGCTGCATTAAGGGGACAGTTGGCTGGCATCGGGAGGACGGGACTGATTGACAATGTGCCTCAGTCACAAAGAAGTTGCAGCAAGAGTTTCAAAAAACCAAAAAGCAGTTAAGACCATGAATAGATGAAGCTAGCTGAAGACAACAAAAGTACAGAATATTTCTGAGAAGACGCTGGTGGTTCAATAATCTTTCTAATTCTGACTAATCTTAAAGCAGTTCTTGTGTCTTGTTTTGTAAATTTAGCACATATTCATATATTTAGCAAATATTTCAGAGAATTTCGGTTTACTACTTAGCCCCTTAACACCAGCTAGATACACCAGCTAAATACTACAACAGCAGTTATCTGTGGAGGGTTTTTTCAGAGCCATGAATGCTAAACAGCTAAGAGCTCTGTGGATCTGCATTCTTCCCAGGGAGGGGATTTTATTTCACACTTGAAATGTTAATAAAGAAACTTGGGAGCAGCATTTAAAGATTCATTCCCAAATTATTCTAAAGCGATTACAATGCTCCAGCCCCTCTTCCCTTGCTGAAACTTCAAAGAGAAAGTACAAGAGAACCATACAGTGCTTAGGTCAAGATTATCACATAGACTGTTGAATTAATTCATTATCTAAACAGATACCAGAAACACTGAAAAAAAACCCGCTTGCTAGACAAGACTGACAAACAATACACTTTACAAGAGGCATAGCAGAGTATTACATAAGTAATCCCGTATTTGAGTTCATTTTTCAAATATTATTTCTTCACCGTTTGTGTACACAATACAGACATCGTTACGCAAAGCATAAAAAAAATTAAAAAAAAAAATGCCAGAGGCACTACTGTCTGCTCTGGAAGTCAGTGGGTTTACTCTCTATACTGGGGATAACTCCAGCAAACACACGGGATGACATTCAGCACAATTTTTGCTGTAAATGACTTACCCTCTTCCCATCTCAATGAGACTATAGAATGCCACTAAGGACACCAGCCCGATGATGAAAATACAAAGCCCCCCAAACCCTACGCCACTTGTCACATAAAACCTATTAAATCTAAACACTACATGGATTCCTTTCAGCAACTTAAGGACAAACGACTTAAACATTTACTAACAGTTCGTAAAGTGTTTTAGTTATGATAATTCTTAGGCCAAAAGAATTCATAAACAGATTCTTGCTTTGGTAAAATACTTGTATTAAAAATAAGTGACATCTTACGGCTCAATGCAGTGAACTAGTGTAACTGCACTGTCTAATTGGAAAAAGTCTTTAATTCAACTGCTAAATTAACCTAGCTGTTTGAGCTAGCAGATCCGATTCACTGTCTGTCAAGGCAGGCAACGCTTCCTTGTCTTCGTTTTATACTCTAATAAAGTCTACTTCAATGGAGTTGCCTCCACTTATCCCAGAGGACAATTTGGTCCTTTTGTGTAAAGCTAATCCAGCTCTCCCTGAAGTCAAGGGGAATTCTTCAGTGTGAAAAAGGATCAAGTCCTAGAACAGTGACGCTAAAATATCTGTAAAGAAAAATAGGCTCAGATTTTCCACTTCTTCATTAGCTAAAAGAAACCCCAACAAAACAACAAACCAATCCACAACTGACTGGATGAAATTAACATTAAAAAAAAAAAAAAGGCTAATTTCCATTTCACTGTGAAAAGCTGTTTTACATGGCAAAGTTTTTAAAAAGAGAATATAACCCCATTCAAATGTTCTGACTGTAAAACTGTACTATCTAATGCATCTGACTCCCATTTTCAGTTTCGGAAGAACTGAGGGGGGAAAAAAGTAACAGTCCCCCAAGATAAGGAAATACTTTAACACAAGCAATAGTTCAATGGCATGGTTTCCAAGCTGTAGAAATTATGCAGCAACACCACAAACCTTTCAATTCTCCGTCAGTGCTGTCAGGGTTTCCTCAAGACCATCTTACACTGGGATCAGTCCACTGGCTCACAAGTTTTGGCAGGTTACTCTGTCAGATTGAATATGATTTGCTTCCAGCACATAAATTACCTGGTTACCTGGCTATACTACACTCCATATAATGCAGTAAACTATGGTAACTTCGAAGTATTTGTACAAGAGCAAACCAGAAATACAACAGACCTGCACAGCCAAATCAAGTCATATGCTGACTGATCGCATGCCATGTTGTAATGGGAAGTTACCCTTCTGATGGCTTTTTTTTTTAAATTATTTTTTAAAATATTTAAAATTGAGAAAGAATTTTTTTTTTTTTAAACTGCAACATCAGTTTATCTTAAGACCCAAGTTTACAGTTAGGATAACCTACTCTAAACTGAAAAATTATTCATACTATGTTGTTAGCCACCAAAACTTTAAATAAATTTAAAACATCAAACCAGGAGAGCTCATTCATAACCCCCTCGAGTAAGAACTGCAACACCTGATTATCTGAAGTAACAAGCTGCTACAAGTGTAGGGATCCCCTCCTACCACCCCTAATTAATACTATTTAGATATTAGTTCACTAGAATCTGAGAAATAGTTAGGGAAGATAAGGTTGAAAGGCAGAGAAGCTATTTTTTTGTTCATATTTTCAAAGAAAACAAAAACTTGCAGTATGAGATCTATTCATTCTAACACCCTAGAGGTTTTGGTGACCAAAACCGAGTAATAAATTCTAAGAAGTTTTACGATTTTGGGAAAGAGTTTTTTGGTTTGGGTTGCTTTTTCAGTTCTGTGGTTTTCAAATAAGTGAGCAAAATGCAGGTACAAAATTCTCAACTTCAGAAGACAACAAAAAATAAATGCAGAGATGTATAAGGCTTTAGAGGCTAACATCAGTTTTAAAACAGAATGTGTTTTGCATTTAAAATTACTGCCTTCAATATCCTCATCTAAAAGACAACATATTCTTAACTTGTACCTTAAAATGTAACACTGGTTATTTACACAAATTTCAAAAGGAATTTCCATTCAAATGCCACTGAACACAAATTAGGAAGAAAAAGTACTTTGCACACAAATTGAGCTTTCATTGCTTAAATAATTAGAGAGAGCGAGCTTAAAAGAATTATTGAGACATTTTATTCATGCGTTAAATACACACGCAGAAAATCCATGCCCCTGGCAAAAAGCTAACACGATTAGTGTAAATCTAATACATAGTTAGTCAATGTATTTTAGTGACCAGTACGACTCAACCACTTTCACTGGGAAAAGAGTGAAGAAGCACAAGTGTAAAACTAAGTGAAAATAATTATTTAAAATAACCATATAAAATCGAAGTGTCACGCTTGTTAATTTCAGTCACTTTGTATTAACTTGGCTATGGTTTCACCACATATGCACCAAATTTAAATAACATTCTAAAGGTATGGAAATAACATTCTAAAGGTATGGCAGACCTAAGCTGGGGGGGGGGGGGGGGGGGGGGGGGAACAAAAAAACCCCTAAATTGGCAAAATAATTCCAAACCATTAAAAAGTTTTGTTAGAAATCTTTTGATTTGATGCTTCAGATATTTTCAAC
>JAAGNO010017800.1:0-14984 GCA_033439905.1 Ceryle rudis
AATCATGAAGTATGAATGAAAATTCACTTTCCTCTTAAAATGGGAGGCATGGATTTTTGATGTACATAAAGCAACCCACACCTTGAAACACAAGCCTTGAAATTCACTGCCTCCAGAAAAATATACATTTATTATATATATTTTCAAGGCCTCTTTTTTCTGTGGGAGCTATGCCTGTCTCCACAGGAACACTTTCTTGCCACACAGCATTTATTAACACTGCAAGTACACTTATTTCATAAAATGCAAGAAGTAAATAAACCAATACCAACAGCTATATTAAACTGGAAGAGTTTAAAAACCTAAACTCCACTGGAAGTGCCTAACAAAGTGTTAATCCAATCTTAACCTACAGCAAACGCCTTTAATATTAGTTGCAGCTGCTCAGCTTTTAAGCACATCTCTCACGGCCTGATGTGTCATTTAAGAGGCAATGGCACATGTTGCTGCACACGTTCAGTTGCTCTACCTTTGTGCTGTAGTTCTTTACTCTGTAAAATGTTCTTCTCAGCACACAAAAGCAGCTGCTGAAGAAACCGCTTCAGACCGAGGGTGAGAGAACTGATGGCAGCACCTCTAAGCAAACTCCAGTAGAGACAGAGAGCGAGACGGTGCAGAGACACCAAAGGAGCTTCTGTGAGAAACAAAAATATCAGCAGTATTGCCTGTCATCAGAACGCCAGGTGAGACTGAAAAGCCACCAGTGACTTTCTGGCTGCAAATCGATGGACCTGTGTTATGCTTGACTCAAAAGGGTTCACCTCAGGTTATGACTAACTTGCAGAAATGATACCAGCAGCTTTTTCTTTTGCCTTACCAGTGGTGATGATGATGATTTTGTACAATAGCAACAAAATAATTCCGGGGGAAGTTATCTGTGCCTTTTGGAAGTTTCATTGCTCTGTGTTAAGTTAATTAATTAAAGATCCCAATGCACACAGACTTCAGAAATGTCTATAGCTGGCTAAGAAAAAGACCATGCAATACATCAGTGCCTCCTGAAAGTGGTGGCAGAAAGCCAAACGGGCAAAACCTGATGCTTGCTACTTAATTTACAGAATTATATTTAAGTATATTTTATTCTAATCATTTGGAACGAGAGGTTTACCCTGGAAGAGCCCCAAAAGCTTCATGTGAAACAAGCACGGTTATTTCTGTTAGTGCTCAGGCTTTATTTCAGGCAGGGTTTTTTTTTGCATTGCTCTAGCCATGCAGCAATCTGTAAAGGGAACGTACTCTGATACAGTTTGAAAAGTGCATTTTGTACTTGGCTCTCCCTTTGATCGAATTAATCTGGGCTTTTTTGTAGTTCTAAATGAGGCCTATGGGCTGACAATGTAGCTGTTTAAAGGGGATTTTAGGGGATAATAGCCAATGCAAATAGTGCCATGAGAATGGCAACTTGCTTTTGCACTTTCAATCACATAATAACAGCAAAGAAAGCTTTTAAAATGAATTGAAATTTTGTGGCATGCCATCTGGGATTATTTGGGGAAACAGTTCTGAATACTATGGTTGTGTAAAAGAATGGTACTATGGGGCACTCTTAAGCTGACATGTTTCAGATGGCACCCTTATGCTAACTGCTGCAAAGTTGGCTAGCATTTTTTTTATTATTTTCTTTCTCCTGGATTATCTGCAAAAAATTCTCTTTGCTGGTATTTGGGCCTGAAAAACTTTTCCATTGTTGAAGAATTCAATTCAATCCCCTTGCAGCTGCTGATCCCTTTATTGTTCCAAACGTTATGTATACGCGTCTCAGATGAATGTAGCCAAGCCTTTTAGTGCCTTAATAGGTGTCTGTATAAAGGTCATTTATTCTGCAGTACTTGTTTTAACAAAAGTTTATACACAAACAACAACTACAGCTAAAACATTCACATTAATCAATGCTTCTCGCAGTGTAAAATGCAGAGAGAAAAAGCCTAACTGGAGAAAGTATGTCCGAGCATGAGAAGTCTTTCTCTGTTTAACTGTGAAGCTGCAAGTATTTTAGACTCCATCATCAAAGCTGCATGAAAAATCATTTCAAAACTGTTCTGAGCAAGGATTGATGATTCCAGACTTTTCAGGACAAGCAGTTTTGATGAGGTCACTGAAAGGTTTAATACACGGGAATTGGTGGAATTGTGGAAAAAAATATATATCTGAGTTCCCCTTTTCAATTAGTTTTGGAACTGAGCTTTAGGCAAGCCAGCACCTTGACATTTCAGCTGACATAGCTGCCTTCTTTTCTTTTCCCTTTCCTTTTGTCTTAGCTCCAACTGGCTGCCCTTATAAACACTCCTTGAGGAATTGGGGTGCATGTCAGATATCTTAGATGAGAAGAACTGAGTACACTTCTCTGGCATGCAAGATTTTTCTTTTTATAGAAATATGAAAATACCATCTGTAAGCTTTAGGAATGTAGGTCGTGCCCGTGGAGAGTTTAAATTTGAGGTTATGACAGATGTTGGGTGGTGAATTAAAAATTTGGCTCCAAGTCTGTATACTGAACTCGGTTCTGTTGACTTCCCTGGAGTTAGTTCTCCTGACACAGTTGTAATGAGATCAGATTCTGACTATCTAAGTACTCAACTGAGCTCAGCAGAATATAAATCCATCGATGATATGAGGGATGTGGCTTGTCAGGAAAATAATGGGCAAGCTATGGTGGGGACACAGGAGGAACAGGGCCTGTGGAGACCGACTACTTGATCTCTGATAGAAGAAAATGTAGAGAAAGCCATACTTCCTTGTTTGCTGCTTAGTATTTTTTATCATTCTTAAAAATAGATCTGTAAATATTGTGTGATTATTAAATATATTACAAAGAAGCTGTTACTGTTGCTGCCAGGGACATTACTACACCCCACTCCGCTAGTCTGTCTCAACCTGTATACGTGGATCACAAAAAGCTTAAAAGTCAGTTGTTAGAGCAGCGGTCTGAGAAAAAACGATGCATATTCCACTGTGTTGATCATCTGATCAACAGCTGCGGGCTCTACCAGATCAGGCAAGACATTGTTCTGTCAAGGACTGCAGTGAGAACCCCCATATCTCCAGTCTCAGATTCTTAGCTAGCACAGCTCAGTTGCTCTAAAATGCTACCTGTGAGGCAGGGCAGGGTGCCTGCGGCTGCCTCACGCAGGACTTCCCAGAGCAGCCATATGCAAATAGGTGGAAAGTGCAGTGTTTGGAAAGTTACCTCACAGCTGATGCTGTTACTCTCATGGGAAGCCACACACTGCTCTAGCTTTAACTTCCAGGTGGTCTTCTAAACTAGCCACATGTATAATGTATTGTAATAATCCCATTTGGCAACAGCATAGACACAGCTAACTGTGGCTAGGTCCACATCCAAGCAAAATGACTGCAATTTTGCCAGAGAAGATAAGGTGCCAGTGCACTTGACTAGAGAGACGACTGGCCAAAATCCCAAACCAGAAAACCCAAGCCCTTCTCGCTTTGGCAAGTAAATCCCATTGTTTATAAATGCTCTAAATATTTAATAACAACGGTATAGCGATTCGGTGGCAGAGATCCAGAGTAGCCATGGTGTGGTGCTGCAGAATACACTACAAGAACAGCAGGAGGGGGTAGGGAAAGCCATTATTAGAAGTGGAAGAAAAAGGCTTCCTCCTTCCAGTAGATCTAGCCCTACTGAGACTAATAAAACATACAGGAGTAATAAAAAATCCCACAACAGAACATGCTGCCAATCATGGCGGCATGCTTCCTATATAAGAAACAAAATTTCTCAGCTTTTGCTGAGCTCATTCCACCTTGAGAGGTGTGATGCAGTAGGCAGTGCCCATTACAGAAGCAAGATACCACTAATTAGCTGGTTGGTGGTGTTTTGCTGAACTGAAAAGTAGTGGCTCTTGGCCAGTACACCTGCTGCTGTGTGCAAGAACTCTGGGAAAGCAGTGTCTGGCACCAGGTTCTTGGATACATTCTGGAGGAGACTGTTTTGCCCCAGAACAGGAGATATAGCTGTAATTTTTACAGGAAAAGGGCTTTTACGGTAGTTTGTGCCATGTCACTTGACTTTGATCTGTGCCAAACTATGCATATAGATACAGAAACTCAAAGCGAAGGACAAGCTTCTCAGGATGTACCTAAGAGATGAAGTCATGGGATGCATACTTGGGATGTTTTGAACAGCATCGGTATATATCTTGCCAAGGGAAAGACATTTGGAAAAGAAATACACACCATCGAGAAGCAGGGATCCTTCATCCATTATTCTGGCTACAGCACGGCAGGGGATGGGTGAGGGGAACTGCTAGCGTGTCACACAAGCTGCTGAAATTTCCACTGCTGCCACTGAGGGAGCAGTTGCTATGTCCGGAAAAAAATGGGTCCACCATCCACGGTCCACCAGTGAATCTGGACTCTGGAAACCTTGCCCTGGTCCACCCTATACTCTACCCTAACTCATGATAGGAAACTACTCCAATTCTAATGGAAAGGACTGGTCCTCCTATATAGCGTATCTTATGCAGAAGATCAGAAGCTGCCCACACACTGTTGGCGTTGGTTTACTGTAAAAAGAGGATATGCTTTGCCTGGTTTGATTTGAATTTAGGAATTTCCAATACATTAAGACTAATATAATAATGCAATAGTGAAGCTGAGATCTGTTCACTGAAATCTGACCCGTTGTTTCAGGTTGACATAATCATGCCATTATCAAAATATTATTCATCTATTTTCAGTCAGGTAATTGCTTGATCAACACCGCCAACTGTATTCATTGCTCTGGATAGCTTAATTAATATAAGAGCATTCACAAAAATATTTTTGTGCCTCATTTGATTTTTCTGAAAAAGGTGAAATGTTTGAAGAATACTTTTATGCCTGTGTAAGGCTGGATTTCAGAACATAAGGAATCAGTCAAATCTCTAAATGGCTTTTAGAATGCATCTGCAGCCAAGCTTTTAGTGAGGTTAAATTGTTAATATCCTTTTACCTTGCTCTTTGGATTGCAAACCTGATCTCATAAATCCCAGGGTATCACTTCTCACTGTGTTTTCTCCTGCTTTTTCTGTAAATCCATTGACTCCATTGCTACAATATCAATGATTGCAAAGTAGGTGCAAAGTAGGTGCTTGAATCAAATTAATTTTTAGTATTGCATGGTGCAGCAGGAGTAAGTGCAAAATGCATCTCTGTTATCCCTGAGCAACACCTATACACCTTCAACTTGCTCCATCACTATATCAGCTATAAATGGCTTTATAGCAACAACAAAACAATATTGACGCATAGTATGATATCCTGAAATAATGATTCTGACTTAAAGGCTGGAGTGATCACTGGCAAAAACCCAACATGGATCATGAAGAAGACCAGTCATCTGACCAAGAGTTTAAAATGAGTAAGGTTAATAACACCACCTAATGCTCAGCAACACAAATTTACTGGCTGGTGGCAGGCAATTTTTTGATTTGCTGGAGGATATGTTTTTAAGAAAGTTGCATTCTTGTGTATCGACTCACCCATATAATTAATCTTTGAGAACACTGTATTCTTCCCGATGCAGCAAAGCTAGTAATTATATAATATAAAAATAGCTAAATACCCAGGATATATAATTATTCTGTCACTCACAAGTCAATTATTTTAGTTCAGCGTGAACTATGCATTTTACCCTTAATACAGTACTTGCATAATTCCTTTACTAAAAAATGAAGTCCAAACCTAAAACTCTACATCAGTAAAATGTGGTAAGAACTGTTACACAAAAGACTAACGTTGAATTGTTTGTAGTGTTATCGGAAGGAGTCGGCAGCTGTGCAGGAACTGCAGAAGTGGTAGGATTTAATATTTTCACTGATGTAATCTCCAGATTCCCTGATTAGATTTGTAGACAAATTATGATTGTACCTTCTTCACAAACATGTAGTAACACATGGTCCCCGACTGAGGAGCATAAACATCTGCTAATATGGTCAGGGTATTTGAGGGTGTTTTCTCAGCAAACAGTCCACAGGCACTTCTCATGGGACATGTTATGAGCTGGGTGGAGGTTTTTTTCTTCTCTTTTCCATGTTCAATTGAAATGTTTATTCTGCTGTGAATAAAAGGGACATAGGAATGGTTCCTTAGGCAGAGGTATCTAAGATCTCTGCATGGATTTGCCATGGGCCAATCTGGAGAGAGTGTAGGCTGTTGTTATCTTTTTGTTGGTCTGAATCAGAAAGAAAGTTAATATCTCAAGAAGAGGTAAATTCGAAACAATTCAATGAGACTGTTCCTGGCTCCTCCCTTGGCCCCTTCCTTATCAGTGCAGGAGCTGTATGAAGTCTCAGGAAACAGCCTCTGGTCACAGATGTTATTGAAGCTGATGTAAAGTGCTCTATGCTCACCGTCTTGCACGGGCTGTAGGTAGGATCTCTGGGTACACAGATATTGTAGGGTCCATCTGTGTAGCACCACGGGGATTTTGAGGAGCAAAGTATCCTCCTGGAAACTGCTCTGACTTGTCATCGCAGTCCTTGCACCAGATCTGGAGGTCATTACAGGGTTGTAGAGTCCTCTTACCTCCCGACATTTTATGCTGCACTCTTCTGTGATGTGACACGGCTAAAACCCAGTGCATGCAGTTTATTGTTTTACTGAGCAAGATGAACACAGAGAGTAACAGATTTAAAGATATGGACTCCTGTGATTTGGTGTAGGATTGCCACATTCCCTTGTGACTCAGACCATGACGGATCCATACTAAATAGAATATATTTACTGTAAAGAAGGTAAAAATAAAAGTGTTATGTCATTTCTCTTTCATCATTCAGTCTAACAAACTTCAGTACTTTCACTATCTGGTATAATTCTCAGATAATACACCCCAGAACTGTGAAACAGGCTGAACTGCAACAAAGAAAATCTTGTTTGAAGATCTGATTACCTTGCATCAGGTGAATCTTACCCATTTTTCACTTTGCATCTCAGATACAAATGTCTGGCACAGGCAATTTCCCCTGTGTAATCATCACAGAGCTGGGGTGAATAGCTCTCTGGGATGATCAGGCTTGGGTCTGTTCTGAGCACAGTTCGGTTTGAGTAATAGTGACCTGCCAGCCTAACTTGCTTTCTGCAGATTCAAACATCTCGGCTGATCGCATCCCTTGTTTCCTTTCCTGTAAATGCCGGCATCACAGTCGTGCATAACGCGTATCTAAGAGTTAGTGTTGTGCTGAGGAGACATGGTAATGCCCTTTGGTCAAGAGACCATTCCTCCAATGCAAGGAGGGCAAACAGGTTGCAGAGAGAGCACTGGAGCCCACACATGACATGAACTGGGAACTGGAGGGGTTTTTTGAACTCTCATTTACCTTGGAAGAGGAATTGTTTTTTAATGTGCTGGGGGCTGAATTAATTATTGAACTGTTAGAAAGGAGGCTACCAATCACCAGACAAGTGAAGACAAGACTATTCTGTGACCTTGAATGACTACAGGATTTGCTGCCAGTTCAGTTTAGTGTTCAATTTGTTGCTAATGTTGCTTCTTTTCAGAAACACTGGAGTCGTGCAGTAGAAAACACAGGGCACATACTGAAACATTACTTCTTAGGTCAGCAAGAGTTTAGATGGCTGTTACTAATGTACCATTTTGCTTTCCTAAACACACTGTGGAACAGGGTCATGAGAGTTGGCTTTGTCATTAGGTGCTGAACTTGGAAAGCCTCAGTTCTCAAATCCCACATCTTTGCTTTGGAGGGTAATTACAGTAGCTGATTATAGTAGTAGGTCTTTATCTTCTGTGCGGACAGCCAGTAGGGGAGGAGAGGAGCTTGTTGTTATGCTAAAAAGCAAGTAGATCCAGTTGCCTTTTGTTTGTTTTTCTGTAAAGCTTACCTCCTCATCTATCAGTTCCTGATAAAAAAGCTTATGTGGAAGCACAAAGTGCTACAACAGGAGGAATGCCACACTGCAGCATCACTCTTTTATTGTTCTTGTCAAACTCATCTTACTTTTTCACAGGAGGGGAGCAATGAAGAAGATAGTTTCTTCTTAAAGAGTTTTCACTTAAGTTGCTGTTGTCTTGAAGAGCAGGATTTCATTTCCAGCTTCCATCTTACTCTTATAGCAATCTAAATGGAAAAACTTCTGCAAATAAATGACGATATGTCTTTCAGTGCTTCACAGGATGCATCGCTTACCACGTTTGACAGCTGATGTCAGGAGCACTGAAACTGTCTCTAGACATGCAGTATGCAATATGTGCTGGTGTGCACTGACAGTGTAACTGTTGGTAGACCTCAGCTGCATACGGGTCTCAGCAGATAGGGATCTCTACTTCCAGAAAGTCTGAGTATCAAGTCTTCAGGTTTTTGTTTGGCAATTGGTTCTTCATATCCGGGTGATTTACACGTGGAGATGGAGGTGTATTAATTCAGGTTGAGCTCTTGGGTCTTCTGAAAATGAATTGTAAAGATGCCGTTATAGTTTGGCTCACTTGTTACCAACAGGTGTCAGTGTTGTAGTGTATTTTTACCGTTCAGGTCTGCTCCCGCTCTGCTTTGCTAGACATCTTTGCTTCAGATGAGTAACGCAGCACACATGCAGACAAACATATAGCTTTAACACATCCCATCCTGAAGAACTGCCAGAAAGGGTGCTACAGAACATTGTGAAAAAGCTGCATTTGCCAACAGCAGTTAATAGCAAAGGATCTTTATTGCATTGTTTAATGATGTTTGTGAAGAAATATGTGAAACAAGCAGATTTATATTGCTGCTGATGATGCAGAGCATATTTACATTGTATACATTAAAGAAACGATTCAACAGAAGCTAACTCATGAGGGTATAACACTTGCTGTTGTTAAGATTAGCAAGAAATTACTCATATAATTGGCTTTGTGGCTCTGGTGGCAACACACCTGCAAGTGTCTTAGCAAATACACTGGCAGACAGTACTGTGTTATGTTACTGACAGAAATAAATCCAGGCTCAAACTGAAGCCTAGTATCAGAGTTGCTCTGACTTAGGTGAAAACCATAAAGCTTATGTGGTGGGTTAACCATGGCCAGCAACTGAGAACCCAGACAGGTCCTTGCTCAATCCCTGTTCTACGGGCTTGGGGAGAAGATAGAAAGAAAGTGAAAAGACTTGTGAATTGAGATGAAGACAATTTAGTAAGTGAAACAAAAGATGCACTTGCAAGGAAAGCAAAACCACGCATTTATTCATTACTTCTCTCTTCCTGGAAAGAAGGGCCTCAGCTCGCATTGCTGGGAAGACAAATGCCACAAACACAAGTGATCTCCCTCCCTCTTCCGTTCGTTGAGCTTTTATTGCTGAGCACAACATCGTATGGTATAAAATATCCCTTTTACCAATTTAGGTCAGCTGTCCTGGCCTTGTCCTCTGAGTTTCTTGCCTACCACTGTGCAAGCTCTGCTCAGCCATAAGCAAAACATTGGTGCTATCAACACTGGTTTAGTCACAGATCCAAAATGCAGCACCCTGCAGGCAGCTATGAAGACAGGTAACAGTATTTGAGCCAGACCCAATACAGTTTATCAAGACAGAAGGAGCAGAGCATGAAGGATTCATAAGAAATTTGTCCCCCTACCTCCCAGCCCCCCTTGCCCTTTCTCTCTGTTGCTTAAAAAAATAGTGCTCTTGATAAGCAAAGGCATGGTCCTCATCAATATCTGTCACTCTTCTCTGACAGAAGGAGTGAAGGCTGTATACTGGTTTGTTGTGCAAGGCATCCTGTCTGCAGTCGTCTGAATCCTTTCTGCAATATCAGATGTCACATCTCTTCTTCTGAAGAATAATTCCATAGGACACGCTGAAGCAAACTGAGCAGCAGTGCAGGTTCAAAATTAATAGAAAAAGATGGTAACAGTACTTGCAGTGTGTCACACTTATCTGATGTATAAAAGGAAATCAAAGGCTGTATAAAACTTCAGTCTTATTCATGCAGTGGAAGTTACATACACTAAACTGCAAATGCTTGGCACAAGTAAAACACACCAAAGTCACTTTATTATATTAGTATAAAAGGGGATTGGAATAGGATAAATGATTAGTATAGAAGATTAGTATTAATATAAAAGATGAAAAAGTGTAAGTGTTACGATTTAACAGTGGGGGGCTTGTTTTAGGGTTCCAAATAGGATCTAAATGCTTGCAGAGTCTATCAGGGAATATGCTCTTCATATCTGTAGTGCCATAGCTGAGTGTAAATACAGAAATAGCTTTGATATCAAGAGCATTTTACATAGGACTAGTTTTTACATCACTCTGCTGGGAAATGAAATATCACATTATTACCAACGTAAGGTGAGGGGCGGAATTTTCCTTCTTAGAATTGGCTGCCCAACCAGAGCTGCCCTGGTGACACAGTATCCACCCTAGCCTTGCCCAGTTACTCGGGTTATCACTGGGCCTTCCAGGTATACATTCCCTTAAGGTTTTGAAATGCACTTGCCAAACTGAAATTGAACTTCAAGCCGATTTAGCCTGGTTTCCAAAGGAAATCAGATATACAAACCTGCTTGCCCACCAGTACTCTGCAAATAATGTTGACAGTTCACAAGTTTTAGTTACAGTTGAGATGGGTGTGGGGTTCTCTGCAATAATTAAGTTTACATCTTACAAAAATCACCACCTGGGCAGGAGAAAGACCTAGCTAATCTGGCATTGGGAAAGCAGTTGCAGTTACCAGCTTTGCTTACCCTGTTAGCTGTCCTGTGAGTGCTGATGTGCAGATTGATCCACACGATCAACATTATTAATAGTTTGGAGCCAGGGGGAGGGTGTGAATTCTTTCTGCCCAGATAGCAGAAGATGACACTGGAGTCAAACAGGAGAGTGAAAGAGAGGTGCTTCTGTCACTGCATTGGAAGTGATACTGCAAAGAACACAGAAAGTTAAGAACTGGGCTTGTTACTACAGAATGGTAAAGGAATGCTGAAAACATCTGCGGGAAATCACGGGTCCTTAGTTTTGTTGTTCTAAGGATGGTTTATTCTTTCCTTCCCTATCTGAACAGCTCTGTTCTCTTCAGTCTGCCTGACCACCCTCTTCTCTATATTGGGGTCTCTTCTGAAGGATCAGAAAGAACCTTCTGAAGTTTTGTAAACCCTTTAACACCTCTTACAATTTGAAGCATTTCTGAAACAATGGGGCATCTACCTTTGTCCTGCTTTTGTATCATCATTAGCATCGGAGGTGAGAACCAGGACAAGGGTTATCTAATAAAGAAGAAAGACAAATGCAGTGTTATTTTCCCTGCAGCATCTTTCAAATATATTGTGCTTATAATCTAAATAAGCAAGGATCACTAACTCTTCTAGCAAGCTTTTATTTACTTTGTATTGCTTACTCTGAAGTGTAAATGTAATATGAGAAATTCAGCTCACTGTCAGTTATCCGTTTCAAGTCATGTGTCTCTTCAATCTATTTGTACAAACCACTTTCTCACCTTGATGCTTCATTTATTTTTTACCTGCTAAAGGTAGAAGTTAAATTTAAATCTACAATTTAAATGTTTTTACTCTAGTAATGTAAATTTGTTTCATATTTTTCTAATGTTAAATTCAAGACAGAATTAGAACATTAAGTTGCATAAATGAAAAATCAAGGAAAATTATCCTGTAAGCCAAAATGAAATAGGAACAAATATTTAAAAATAATGAACAACTGCTGTAGAAAATTTTATAGAGTACAATCACTATCTTGAGAAAAATTATATGTTTTATTGTATTCTTGGAGCTGTTTGTTTACACTAACCAGAAGAAATGTACTGCATCATGTTTTTACTTGTAAAATTAACAGATGTTAAAAAAAAAAGCTTCACAAAAACTTTTGTAAAAACTCCAAAAGCTTTTTATTTACCTTGACAACACTTTCAATTGTCTAAAAAAGGTTAAATGAACTGTATCATTACTTACTAAATATCAACGATTCATAAAGTTACCTCATATGGAACTAAGCCTTTCTGTAAGCCCCTGGTTTGTAAAACACACAGGGGAAAACGTATAACTGATAACTTTCTAAGGTGAAGTCACAAAAGTTGTATAGTCAAATGCTACAGGACAGACAGTCTCATAAAACAACACAAAGAGAGGAGAAAAAACCAGTACTAATGAAATGATAAACAAAGTGAGTGACAGAAGCTGGGAGGCTCTAACCTGTACCTGAGACACCACGTTTCCTCCTCCAGCCATACTGAGGCTACATGCTGAAACAAGTAGGCAACAAAAAGGGCCAGCCCTTCCTTTATAGAGCAGCTATGATGTCAGCATTTTATTGACTATCCCATTGTGTGGTTCAGTTGTTTATCCCGGCTGCAGCCCCTCCCAACTGCTGGGGCCACCACCTGCTTGTCATAATTAACCCAAACCAAACCCAGGACAGTTTGAAAAGCTCCCAGGTAGTGCCAAGGGACGATACTCTTTGTGATCAGTAATCAGTTAATGTGGACTAATCTGATAATTCTTTTGTGTTGTTACTTTGCTACCTTAAAAAGGCTGTAATCAGCTACCTTTAGCAGGTAAAAATTAAATGAAGCACCAAGGTGAGAAAGATAGATCAAAGGTAAAATGACCTGGCTGTGGAGAAATATAAGGGAAAAGGCAAGAAACTAACTTAAAATGCCAAGAACCATACCCTGAAATTAAGGTTTTAAAATCTGAAAGATCCTGAAAGGTAGGTTTAGACTGGACACCAGGAAGAAGTTCTTCACGGAGAGAGTGGTGGGATATTGGAACAGGCTGCCCAGGGAGGTTGGTTGAGTCACCGTCCCTGGATGTGTTTAAGCATCACTTAGATGCAGTGTTGGGGGATAAGTTCTAGGGGAGAACTTGTAGAGTAGGGTTAATGGTTGGACATGATGATTCCAAGGGTCTTTTCCAACCTAAATGATTCTGTGATAACAATTTAATTAATGCAGAATCATTTCTAGGGAGGGCCAAAAGGCAGTTGCATAGATCTAGTTACAGCATTGGGTGCATAAGCCATGCATCAGTTGCAGAATCTCCCTCACTTCTGACTCCTAAAGCCTACAGCAACTACTTTTTCCTGCTCTTACCTGGCAGTTTTGAATTTGGATGTTATTTATAGCAAGGCGGCTAAAAAATGCAGTGCCGGTAGTGGTCCTTCAAAGGCAACACCACACGTGCAACTGTCAAAACGAGCAGAGCTCACCTACTAATGGAGAGAATGCAAAAGGTTGTAAGATGTGGGTTATACAAAGAAGAGTGATGTGAAACATCAGGTCCAAGCTCTAGGAGAGCAACTGTATTCTGGCCAGTCTATAATAAGAATTGTACCTGCACAAATACAAGCGGCAGAGTTAAGGCAGTTCAAGAAATTACTGCTCATTCTCCAGGAAGTTACTTCCCTTCATAATTCACTGACCATGAGCTCTTAGTCTATTGCAGTGGCAAGTGAAATGGTTTATTTAGGCATATATGCAGTCTTTACAGATTAAACTGTCACCTGAATAGGTCACAGCCTTAGGAGACTTTCCAGGAGATGAGATACATTTTAGAGATTAATTTTCTTGCTGAAAGAAGGTAACAGCAATACTGGTTTTAAACCTACTTATAATTGAGATACTTTCTTTCCTATATATCTCAGTTAATATAATTTTCTTGACAGGTCTTTTCATCTTGACTATTTTTAGAGTGTATAATCCTCCAAAATTGATACAATAACATTTAATTTTTCATGGCTACAGATTGTGACATGACAAACATGATACTGTGGTCTATTAATGTCAATAATCTGGAGAAACATATGTTTTCAAGCAGCGAGCTGTTAATTAAAAATGAAGAATACACAAAATACATTCACCAGAGAGCTAAAAGTTCTTCACTTATGAAGAAATTATTTATTAAAATAATCAAATATTTTTGGAAAGGAGGAAAGCAACCAGCCAAGATGTAAGACATAACAATTTGCCAGCTGAAAAGTGATAAAGCTTGAAAGTTGTCATCACAGCTTTTCTTGAGACTTGTATTTTTTTTTCCCCTATGGAACTAGAAGCTGGAATTCTCCCTTTGATTTTGCTGGGGATGTATTTGAGCTTAAAGAAGGAAAATCAGTCTTGCAGTATGGAAAAGATAAAATAGAAAATAGGTAAAGGGAAAGGAATAAAGCGTTGTTCGTATCCACTGGACACTGGGCAAGAAATAGCCATAAACGCCAGCAAGGAAGGTTTGGATTTAACATTGAAGAATTTTTTTTAGCAGTCAGAAAACGTAAAACCCGAGAAAGTTTGCCAAAGGCAGTTGTGGCATTAGGGATTTTTAGGTATGACTTAGATGAGAAGTCTAAAGAAGTTAGACAAGATTTTAAAGAAGAGTTTAAACAATGGTGAGAAATGATTTTGATACACTCGATTCAGCTGAAAGAACTAGGTTTGCTAGGTCGGATCTCAAATGATTTGTTGAAAACACTTCCAGACTGACCTGTTCTGTCTATTGCTGCTCTCTTAAGGATATGATTTAATGAGAGACTCCTTCTCTCCAAGTTTAGGACTGGCCCTGGATATCCCAGTCTCCCTAAATGAGAAGCAAAATAGGGACAGTTTTGTATTATGTCTTTGACGCAGCAGAGCTAAGCAAAATGTAGTTCAGAATATGAAGCATTCTACAGGTCTCTACCAGAGTTGAAAAGAAATATATTTAACTTACAAAGCATTATTTCTTTGACTCTGAGAATTTGCTTTGTAGGAGAGAAAATGGTTTCTGTCACCCACCTTTCATTCCGTACAACCAACTCAAATGAGTTTAACTTACTGAGAAACAGATTCAATCCTGATGTAGGATTTTTCATCATCATTATTTTGCCTCACTTTTTTTTTTGTTGCTATTGTTTTTAGAGTGATTAATTTGAGGCCTTGGGGCCTGTTAATGTGAGAGCTGAATAGCTGCGCTTTTTTTCTGAGCTTTTCTTTACCGAAGGTGAAGAATGAAAAGTTCAGTGAGCTAGAACTCCTCTCCTTAGTCCCTCTACTGTTTTGAGTAATGGAAGATA
>JAAGNO010017800.1:15084-44497 GCA_033439905.1 Ceryle rudis
GAAGGTGAAGAATGAAAAGTTCAGTGAGCTAGAACTCCTCTCCTTAGTCCCTCTACTGTTTTGAGTAATGGAAGATAAAATTTAAAGCAGTTTGAACATTCACTGAGTTAAGTGACCTCCTCTTCTCCATGCTTAGACTTATTCTTTGTGTGTTTACTCTTCTAGGACAGATGGTGTGAGTGTCTGAAGCAGGAGAATATATACCAATGGTTGTATTAATGCCGTTGGTATCCTTTTCTGTTTCATTTTAGCAAGGCTCTTGCCACTGGTGCATGATTGAGTTGAATCACCTTTCCAGAAATGTCTGTAGAACAATACAGCGGTGAGGTAGAATCTATTTTTTTGGTGTATTTTTTATCCTTGGTCTCCTTGGAGAGGCTGACTCTTCATTCCTTGGTAACTTGGTGCTGAATTTCTTCTTTTTCTTTCTTAATACCATTGTCGTAGATATCACCTCCACTCTTACAACACATGGATTATTCAGAATCATGGAAAAGGACAAAGAAGAAAAATGCACCTGTATTTTACACTACCTTATAGATGAGGGATTTTCCCGTACTATATTATAAAAAGAATATTAGGCCTGTTTCCTTTCTTGGGCTTCATCTAAGTTTCTAATTTGCTCTGATGTAGATCTAAGATCCGACTCACATCAAAGGTCTGAAGATTTTATCTTTAAACATTAACTTTGAAAATAATGTGACCTTAAAAACCCACAAAATTCCCTGCTTTCAGAAATTTTCCAAATTATCCATTCCTAAACATAAGGCACACCACGTAGTCTTGTAGAAAATGGCATCTGACAGCTTCAAAAAATTGTGTAGGAGGGAAAAAAAAATCATTTTAATTGTTAGAGCACTGCATTTGAGTGCTTCGGGGTTTAACTGTCTAAAGCATGCAGATAATGAGTGCAAGCAAAACCACACCATTGCTCAGATATTTTCAAATTATTTTTATGCTTTGTTTTCCTTAAAATTTAGCATTTGATCTCAAGAAATATCTCACATTTAATCCATAAATCAATGTCAAAACTGAAAAATGAAAAGAAAAAAAGATAAATTTGTGTTGCTGGTGCTCTGGGATTATTCTCTGCAGTATTTGTGAAGGCAGGAATGCTCACAAAAATGTGAAATTTGAAGTGGAAAGTGTTGGAGAATATTTGGTCAATCTGTGTTTTGTTTTTGTAAGTAAATCTTTACGTCATACTCAGGATTCTAAGAGCAATACTTATACTGACAGGAGTCAGATCCAATAGTATGTGACCCATACAAGCAATGAAATCTAATCGAAACTTTTCAAATTGCAGATGTTGGTATGAAGTGTTCGCTTGTGAACAACCTTCCGAGCAAAACTTGTTCATCTAATTATCCACTGGGTGACTCTCAATAACAAATATAATCGAGCAAACTGTAAGCTACTCTTCAACAACTCTTGAACAGAACGATGCTTGATCTGTCCAATTACTCACGATGTATTTGGTCAGCTGTAAGAGCAGGGATATCTGCAGAGGTTCCCTCCAGCATCATGAATCACTACTAATATGCTTGCCCCATGCCTGCTAAGTTTGTTCGTGTAAAATTCCTACTAACATCTCCTAATGTCTGCGAATGATGAAGCGGAGGCGGGGGTCCGAGAGTCATGACTGTGATGGAGAGCCGCAGACATGTTTGCAGTGTCCATTGCTGCACACCTTTTTGTGTCCACGAACATGAATGCACTTTAGTGTCCAGTGACAGATTATTAGGCCTTTCTGCAGCTTGCACCTCCCCGCTACAAAGATTACAAAGGTTCTTCTCCTTGCAATATTTCCTTTTTTTTTTTTTTATTATGGTATATACTTAGCACAGACACATTGGAAGTTCTTGTGCTTTTCGCTGGTGATTTATGAGATACATCAATCTTTAAGACCCTCAGGCCCAGATGACATACACAGCATACTTATGCCCATATGGACCTGCTTGTAGGACACTTCATTTATAGTTCCTGCCTGTTCTTCTAGGTCTGCTAGTAGGAGCAAATCTGCTTAACTCCAAATGATGGAGTTTGGGATCGGTCCTATGAAATTTCTGCTGGTTTCCATCCCATCAGAAATTTATTCCACATTTTCATATTTCACTGTAATGGTGTTGATTCTGAGTGATAAATGCTTAGATCATATAACCATATAATTTTCTTATAATTTCAAGATAATGTACATCAACTTGTTCTCTCATTACTTTCCTTTCTTTTCCTGTCTTACATCATGGTCTGAAGCCTGGTATTTCCATCTTTCGTTATTCGTGCCCATTAATTCTCCAATTGTTTTCATCATGCCACCATCTGAATAAAAGTTGTATTCCCTTAAGAAGACAAGGAAGCTGCTCATGTTGGCAGCAGAAGAGATTTCTACCTAATGCTCAAAACTGTAAGTTCTGAATGTAACATGTTGTGCTGGGTGTCCGTTCCCAGGTGCTGTCAGCAGGGGCTGCGGAGCAGCCTCTATGAGGAGCAGCTGGAGCTGCCCCATGCTGGACATGGCCAGTTCCAGCAAGCTCAGATCAACCCTCCACAGGGCCCAGTTGAGCCCCTCAGCCAAAATGGTGGCATCGCTGCTAAAACAAAGTTAAGAAAGGGCAAAACGCTGCATGGCAGTGAGGAGTGAGGGCAAACGTGAGAGAAACAGCCCTGTGACATCACTGTGAGAGAGTAAGGAGGGGGAGTAGGGGCTCCAAGCACCAGAGCAGAGGCTCCTCTGCAGTCTGTGGAGGACCATGGTGGAGCAGGTGGGTATTTCCTGAAGGACTGCAGTCTGTGGAGAGCCCACATTGGAGCAGATACTCCTGAAGGATTTCAGCCCCTGAGAAGGATCCATGCTGGAGAAGAGGCAAATTGTGAGGAGGAAGGGGAAGAAGAGAAAAGCTGTTCTGGACTGACCAGAAAGGTCAGGGAAAGGTGTTGTGGTTTGTCTTTATTTCTCACTGTTAAAATCTATTTAAATTGGCAATAAACTAAATTAATTTTCCCCAAGTCAAGTGTGCCGTGCCTGTGGTGGTAATTTGTAAGTGACCTCCCTGTCTTTGTCTTAGACCCTTTAGATTTTTCTTTCCACCTTATTTTCTCCCCCTTGTCCTGCTGAGGAGGAGGAGTGTGAGAGAATCTGGGTGGGTATCTGGCAGCTGGTCAAAGTCAACCCACCCCACATGTAACCTCATGAAGTCAAAAGTGCTTTGAGTTAACAGGTATTTTTCTTTAAGTAACACTGGAAGTAAATTTATGAATATTTATGAAATATATTCAATCTACATACACCTAGTGTGGTTCGGATGGATCTTCCACGTTTCCCAGCTGGTGAATACTTTCCAACACATTCTCCCTTTTTGAGTTATGAGAATTCTTCAAGTTTGTAATGCTACTTATGCAAGAATTGCAAATGACCAGAGAATCTGACAAATTAGTACTCTGTGAAACAATTCTCACTTGGTCCTGTCAAGTGACTATTTGAAGCCCTGCCTTCAAAGAAAAAAATACCTGTCAAACAAGGAAATGCCTTTCTGCTACAAAATCTGTCTGATTTTTCCCCATCGGATGTTACAATATGGGTTTGGTGTATTCTACTGACAAGAAAATTTCCACATTGAAAATGCCCATATGATGTCAGTGAAAGCAAGAACTGTGAAGAAAGATTTACTTTCCTGGTGCACAGAAGAAAGCTGGAACAAGAGACCAGGTGCTTTAACCCTGAATACCGAGTCTAGGCTATTTTAAGAACAACCATTGTAGGGCTGATTCATGAGGTAGGTGGTCTGCTTTTTAATCTGTAGAGATTTTATTTTTTAATGTTTGTAATTCTTGAATTCTATTTCTGTTTCTCTTTGTAGATACCTCTTATAATAAAGAAGGAAGGAATGGGAAATCAAGGGATGTAGGACTACCTTATGAAGGACACATTTGGGAAAGGAGGAAGAAAAGTCTTGAGTCTTCCGGAGACATTAATATATATAAGATGTATATGTACTTAGACAGCAACCTCATCTGAAATATCCCATCTGAGTAACAATTAAGAAGATTCTCTCCGCACAGTGACAAGCTTGATGAACTGGTGAAACTCACATCTCTGAAATACCACAGCCTGAAAAGATTATGTTACAGGGCTACTGTACTTAGAAATACATGACTTTGTACAGTCCTCTGAAAGAGTGATTTTAGCAACAGTTTTACAGACCTGTTATTCCAGTGCTATAAGTAATATAATTCCAGGTATAAATAATGTAGGTATTGGCCTTGAAACTTTTATTTCAAAGCCTTATTGTCCTTTTGGGTATGGAGTATTTCATTAAAAGTAAAAAAAATCCTACCTGTCTAACTTCTCTACTTTTGTGCCAAGGCCATTTTATGCTGATAGAATTTAAAATTATGCTGGATTCTCGGTGTGCTTTATTAATTACAGGACTGGAGGATATTTGACAAAAGAATTGCTTAATAAAAAAACTAATTGTTCCTATCCAGCGATACAAACTTTACTGAAGATCATAATGTCTAGCAGTATGCTGAAGCCAGGCTTGCTGCCTGAAATGCAAAGTATTACTGGATCTTTCTTTCCCTCTGGATTCTGAAAAATGCTAAGGATTGATAAAAACCTCACCAGTTGAGGAGGGGAAATACAGGGTCTTAATTAAGAGCTTACAAATAATGTATTCTGCTTTTTCACTCAGCCTGACAGCTCCTTACTTACTCCTTACACTGGTATTGGCTTTGTTCATATTAAACTGAATCCATTTATACTTTAAGGGAGAATTCTTACCACTGGCGTAAACACTTCATCCTAGTGAAGCTAATGAAACTGCCCTGAATGACACATACAGCATATCTAGCCCTTAGTCTGGAACTTTCCAAGCCAAGACATTTAGTTTGAGATTTACTCCTGTAAGTGGTTTTAAAGCTTCATAAACAGTTAAACCACAGGATATTACTAAAACCAGAAATAATTTAAAATTGCTTATCCTTTGGAAGAGAGTGTATTAAAAAATTGCACTTTTTTTTTTCCCCTTTAAAAATACTGTTCTTGAAGGAAAAACTGGGGAATCATCAAGGAACTACCACCCCACCTCTCTGGGACTCAGTAGTAATGCAGAATCTCTTTGATCACTTAGGTTTGGGAAACAGGTTGGACTCTTGAGAGGCATCACACTCCCTAGATTTGTAACGCTCATCATCAACAGCAGTGAGGTAGAAGAGTGATAGCTTGTGTCAAAACAGTCAAGTGATGTTGGAGCTATACCTTATGTGGTGGTGTATAAATAACCAGGGTGACAAGATACGTGCTCAGATGTTGTCTGTGCATGTGTCTGAAAAGTAATCATAATTAATACAGATGTTCACTGGCATTTAGCAGTCCCTGCCATTTCCCGATTGGTCTCTTTTTTTGCTTTAATTTTGGAATACACCACACAGCCCTGTACTGCTAAAGCACACAGGTATCTCAGCTGTTGTGACTTCAGGTACAGATGTGCTCTCCAAAGTGTCAGCTCCCTCTGTTATTTTTAGAAAGAGATGTTCCACAATGCAAGAGCAAATGGAACTCAATGATGGGAATGTCTCATATGCTTTAAACAAATTAGAGGAATTTCTTTGTGTTCTCAGGATTATGGGATAGCAGTTTGGCCGGGGTGCAGGATTCATTTCTGTAAACCCATCGCAGTAGCGGCTGTTAAAAGGATGTTGATGTTTTTGAGAAGCTGAAGATAATACAATCCAAGACAGGGAGACCTAAGACTTTATGAAACCTTTCTTACCTGGATGATGATCGGGAGCTATCCTAGACTAGGAACCCTCCTGTGAAATGTATACCGTCCACAATACACCACATGACAAACATCTTGGGGAGCTGCATGTTTTTTAGAAATAGAGCAGCAAGTCAGCAAATGGTCTTAAAAGAACCGTGTGCAACTCATAAAAACACATCATGATTTTATACATATGGCTGGCTCAAATTCATCTGTGAAGCTATATATGAGAAATAAGCGTAAACTCTGCTAGGATGCAGCGTAAGAACACACTGCATAATTTTAGAGAACATAAAGAGAACTCTAATATCTACTATCTTTCAAAATAATACTGTTTCATTTGCATAGAAGAAAAGGACAGAGCTTTCTAATATTTCTGTATGCTTCTTTTTTTTACATACAGATTTTTGCAAATAGTATTTCTACATTATCATCATCTTAAAAATTAGACAGGAATATCTACAGATAGTCCTGAGATGTAAGGTGCTACTAAGACTATGCTGCTGAGGACAGCCTTTTGCCTTTTTTTTTTCCTATTTTTTTTATTTATTTTCCATAGGCAAAATCAGCCAAGTAAAACAGCAAAATCAGCTCAGTAAAAACACTACTAAGAAAAGCCTTTAAAGAATAAAATTTAAAAGATGCTAAAGGCATTTTCCTAGATGACAGCAGCAGCCGTGGAATACATCAAGACCTGCTTCCAGGCAATGCCAAGTGTAAGAGTTTATGCCCCATAAATTTCAAATTATGCTTAACATCGGAGTCCTGATTCATGGACTCTAACAGAAAATGTCCTTTTGGCTCCCACCACAGAATGAGCTTGACTGCTGCAGTGGATATGCACAAAAATGTGGCCAGCTGGCCTGGAGTCATGTTGTGTCTAGTATTGTCTGAGCCGTGCACATTGCACATTGTAGTAGGGGAAAAGAGGTTGCTTGTAGGCAGAAACAATCAGTGGATTGTGTCGAACTCCAGGCCCTTTCTCGCAGAATGGTAAACATTTTCGATTCTCATTACATTCAGAAAGCACTGAGGGAACTCAGCACCTCATACGGTGGACTATGAGTAATTGGAAGATGTTTTTTAATAGATGAAAGTAATAAACCAAAAATTAATGTGCAAATATATTACAAGTGAACATACAGAGTAGTTCTTGGGTACCTCCCAGGACTAACCTTGTATCTTTCTGCTTGTCTCAAGGATTGTCTGGATTCCAGGTTCTTTCCTCTACTAAAGCCATAGGCAGGAATCATACAGACCCATAGATATTCCTTTGCACACCTTCCTGACAGCTTGGTTCCTCCACTGTCTTTGTACAAGTCAGGCTGGCAGAGTGGTCATATCCCTACACCAACCTTGGAAACGCCGGCGTCTAAACACATTCCTTAAAGTGTGGTTATATATTAATGGACCAAGTTGTAGGAAAAGGTAACTATTTTTATCAGATCAATTGATACAACCAGAAAAAATCAGATGAGCTTTCGGATATTGAAAGTCTCCTTTAGATGTGGAATACAAACTGGTTGGAAACGCACAGGTACTTTTTCAAAAGGAAAGAAGGATATTACTTCACCCTGTGCTTTAGAGACTCATTCCTATCTTTAGGACGTCACAACTACTGCTTCTGCTTTTTGCTGCTTCTACTTAGTGCTATGATGTCTTTTACACTTGAAATAGTCTTAACATGACCTGTTTATGACCTAGACTCCGTTTTGACAGATTATGTAGGATTCAAAGGGTACCTATATGTTGTGCTAATTCTTTGTATCGGGTAAATTTAATCGGGTATTAACTACATTTGTTTAAAAACCTCAGGAGACTCTGAAAACAGCCACAGAGGGGCAGCAGACATTTACACTCAAATGCCACGATGCTTGTATGCTTTCCTCACCAGTTCTGTTTTCTGTTTAATGACAAGAAAAGCCCTAACAACCCAGGAAACTTGTCAGGCTAGGCTTTTCCTTTGGGAAGCACAATCTGAAAATGTCGTTCAAAATGTGGGATAAAAATGCATATTTACAGGCAAAACCACAAAGCCATTTATTTGTTTGTTTGTTTATTTTATTAGTCTTTTTTTTTTAGCCAGTTTTTCCAAGAAGGTCTGGTGCCTAATGGTGAAGTTTAGGCCTATTATATTACCCCTACACCTTTTGATTTTCAGAGATAATGTTAAAAGACCACACAAAAAAATTACTCATCCTCACTGGCAGAGAAATTGTTGGCTTTTGTTATTTCTGCAGTAAAGGTATCAAACAAAAGCTCTGAAAACTCCTTGAACCAGTGATTTCCTGTATAGCAGTTATTTTTTACTACTGATAAGAAGTCAAGATTGAATGTCGGTTCCAACAGAAGCTTTCTACAGAGAAACAAAAAAATACATTTGAGAACATCTTTGCCTATTTGTTGATATTCGGGACAGGAACTTGAAGATATTTTGGTAAAGAGCTTGCATCTGGACAAACATAACATTGAATTTTTGTTATGCATTTTCTGTCAGTGTGATTTTTTTGTTCTACTGTAAAAACTACTGTTTGCAATAGTGGGCATGCCATTAAGACGTGATTATTTTACATAATTTCAGATAATTATGACTCCATTTCAAAACAGTAGCTAATGTACACTTGCATATGTAAATATCAGTAGTCTAAGTTGAGTAGGATCCTACCATAAGCTTTAAGTAATGTGCAAGCTTATATATCTTCCCCTGAAACAGGCCTACTTAAAATAGCTGATGTGCAACGTTTCATTTTCTGCATGTGATTTATTGCACTGTTCGTGTTGCAGTTGCAGACCTTTACATAAAGTCCTCCTGGATTTTTATTCTTTCATTTTCAGCAATTTAATTTTTCCAGAATGTGACTATACACGCTGAAAATTCTCACATTTGTTCACTTGGATGTGAACATTTCTCCAAAGTTCCAAGGCAATCTGATCAGTTCATTTTTAATGACCTGAATATTGTGAGAACCCTGTGGTTTAAAATAATCGTTCACTTGTTATTTCTTCTTGGATCACTCAGAAATCTGTTTGATGTAATAACTCAAACGTATAATGAACAAAGTTACTAAGTTGAAATATGAGGTTTACTAAACACAAATTGAAATGACAAAGAACTTCAAGCTCTGCATATAATGCACTCCACATCGTAGGTAGTTTTTTATTAATATCTTCAAATTTTGACTCTGCAGGCACCGATACCTTCAGATGATTCACGGGCCAGAGTCATAACTGTGCATAAAGAGGCAAATAATATTCTCTGCCTGGGCACCTAGGCTAACAATGCAGAGGTATCGCTCTTCTCTTAGCTATATTACAACAATAAAATGATGCCGCAGGTGCTTCCCCAGTCCAATGGTTTAAACTGTCCCTCTCTAGGTGCTTACTCTTGTGGACTCTATTCAAGCTGGAAGAAAAATACAGTGTTATTCTTCTGAAAGAAGGATTTTCACCGTTTAAACTCTGAATATGCTGACAAAGATACTGATGAAAGGAATCAAAGATTCCTTTTCCAATGCAGTGGCTGCGCTGAAGGTGCAACTTGTCTCTGTCTCTTTCCCCTCGATTTTTTATGAAATCATGTTACTCTCTAAATGTGATATTGTACCACAAATGAAAAGACAGGTGAAAAATCAAGTGATGCTTTTCCTATGACCTGCTTTAGAAGATTTATCTTTCCTGAAACAGTCAGTTCAGATAAATTTGAGTTAACTTTCTTCCAGGCAGCTTACTTACTCTGACTGAAGAGCAGTGACCTACACCAGCCTTGCTAAAGTGAGAGTAACCACACTTTGTGATGATACAGCTCCAGTGATTTGATTAGCATACCAAACTCTTAGCAGTTGGATTAAACTAGACCCTGCCTGTACAACCTCAGTACATGTATCTGCACGGACTTACTCTGCACCTATTCCTCTACAGTATACCCATGTAATGTTTTCCCATCCTCTGTTGGTTCTTCACTCAGGCTGTGACTCTTTTATTATTTTTTTTTGGTGTTCTTACAGTAAACCAGATCAGCGCACTGAACAGCTGTTCTTCTGCCAAGAAAAAGGTGCATGAGGTCACACCCTAAATGAGCATTAGGAACATTCAAAAGCTTCAGTCAAATCCCATCGAGGTTATGGCACTAATGGACACAAGAACAATGGTTTAATGTATAAAACTGGAGCAAATCACACTTGTGACAGCTGCTACAATAAAGTAAGCTGTGCATCTGAAAGCATGAGAAATAAACAGGCTGTGTACTGAAAGGCATACAATTAAAATGTGACAATATTGCCTCTGATTCATCCCAGTATAAATTTGTCACTGCTAAAGCTGGGCCATATTGTTTCTAGAGGTTGAATCGTGATCATGGCTTTTAAAAGTGTGGACAGCTTAAAATGCTTGTTAACCCATTCATGGATCCATGGCTTCTGTTGGATCTGTGGATGCTGCATTCACTGCAGAAATACCCAGCTATTGTTAAGGTAGCTAGGCCAGGTCCTTCCAGGTATCTGGGCAATGAGCCAATAATTCTGTGAAAGCTCTCCCTTTAACTGCTTATCCAGCAGTTTCAGCTCTTGTTGTTAATATCTGCAGCGCATCAAACGAAGAGGAAAAAAAAATCAGCTAAAAGTAAATGGGTGAGAAGCAGCCCCCAGAAATGGCGGGGTGGGAGGAAACGATACAGAAAATTCCGTAGAAAGTGTATGTGGCTCTACACAGTGTGACTTGTTAAAGAGTATTCATACTTACTCCAAGGACTTCCGCCGAAGAAATTCAGTCGAAAGTACTTGGTGTGTCTTTTACACATCGATGGCTGGAGTGACTAGAACCAGAAGTGAGGTTTGTAGTGACAGAAAAGTAGCGGTAACAGAGGTCTCACAGGCCTGTAACGCTTTTCGGTATGAACAGGTGCACTTTTTGCACAAATGCACATCGGTCGCGAGTAGGACCCACACTGGTTCACTGGTTTGGGGATCTCTGCTGAGCCAGAAGTGGTAAAAACGGTGCTACTGTAGGCTATGTGCATTCGTTCCTAAATCACTTGTAATATCCTTTCAATTAATATATAGATGTTGTTTACCAAACGGCTTGGATGAACAGATTTTATTCTATCTTGTCAACAGCCTACTCAAACATTTGTTGTTAATTGTTTCATCGTTGTGAAATACAAGTTTCTTTGCTACGGTGTCCGTGCCACAAGATAATGGTAGTCATGTACTTTTATGCTAGAGTATCAAGTGCTGAACAAACTTTGCTTATAACTATGTCTTAGGAAGAACAGCAATTTCTCTAACACTGCAATGAACAAAACTCCCTTTCCATAAATGCTAAGAAACAGTTAATAACGAGGGGCACTAAAAGCATCGTAAAATCCAAATGTTTGGAATTCAGATGAAGGCTCATGAATATTGCCTTACTAAATGCCATGACACATTTATGACTTCAGGGCAAAATATATGAACACCAGACAATGTGAACATATTAATTAATGCTAATTACATCTCTGCAGTACAGATGGGCTCTATTCTCTTGACATGAGTAGGTAATACATTTGGCATAAATGTCAGTTAATGTATTTATGCAGAAAAAAAATATGTAGTTTGCAAATACATAATCCACCGTCTTTTATCTGTGAAGATGTTGTGTGCTACAGCTTGTACACGTTGACCTGCAGTGTGAATGGTGCAGATTTTCACCACCATATTTACTCTGTTACACGGAATCCCAGCGATCCTTAAGGTTTTTGCCTTTCCTGCCGTGTGACTATTAGTCCAGCACGGCTGCAGATGCAGTATGGGCAGGGGCTGCACAGCCTCCTCTGTGTCGTGAAACTGAGGATGGAAGGGAGGAGAGATTTTGTCTTTCAAAAATCCACCCGCACTACAGTTGTGAAGCCCAACTCCGATACATCTGCACTACTTCTACTGTTGCCAGTGTAGATTCCTATACTATATGCATACCTTTTTGTGCCAGCTGGTCATGCTGACTGGTGTGAATAGGAGGTAGGATTTCTACCTTCCTGCATCTCCTTCCCTTTGGAGTTCTGAGCATCACCATTACTGATCTCCAACAAGTATTCTGTTCATGGAATCATAGAATAGTTCGGGTTGGAAGGGGCCTTTAAAGGTAATGTTGCTCAGAGTCCCATCCAACATGACTTTGAATGTTTTCAGGGATGGGGCTTCTACTCTGGGCAACCTGTTACAGTGTTTCTCCACACTCAACATATTTTTTTTTTCCCTTCTATCTATTTTAAATCTACCCTTTTTCAGTTTAAAGCCATTATCCCTCATCCTATTGCAACAGGCCCTGCTAAAAAGATTGTCCCCATCTTTCTTACAGGCTTCCTTTAAGTATTGAAAGGCTACAGTAAGGTTTCCCTGAAGCCTTCTCTTCTCCACGCTGAACAAGCTCAAATGTCTCAACCTTACTTCATAGGAGAGGTGCTCCAGCCCCCTGATCATTTTTGTGGCCCTCCTCTGGACCCGCTCTGACAGGTCCATGTCTTTCTTGTACAGAGGGCTCCAGAGCTGGACACAGTACTCCAGGTGGGGTCTCACTAGAATGGAGTAGAGGGGCAGAATCACCTCCGTCAACCTGCTAGCCACACTTCTTTTGATGCAGCCTAGGCTATGGTTAGCCTTCTGGGCTGCAAAGGCATACTGCCACGTCCAGCTCATGGCCAGGTTTTCATCAACCAGTAGCCCCAAGTCCTTCTCAGCAGGGTTGCTCTCAATCCCTTCATCCTTCAGCCTGTGTTGATATCAGGGATTGTCCCCACCCAGGTGCAGGACCTTGCACTTGGCCCTGTTGAACCTCGTGAGGTTCACATAGGCCCACTTTTGGAGCTTGTTTAAGTCCCTCTAAATGGCATCCAGTACCTCAAGTGTGTCAACCACACAGCTCACTTTGGTGTCATCTGTTCAATGGATCGGGGAAGCGTAAAGCCTGCAGCTTTCTCCAGCCTTTGCACGCAGAGACAGAGTAGTAAAAAGCTTGGTGTACCTAAATAAAATCTGGAAAAAATAAAGATAGGCCATTTTGACAGTTTACTGTGGTATTTTCCAAGTCCTGTGACTGGGTGGTTATTTGTCCTTGCTCTGTAATGTCTTTGTAGAATTTCTCCAGTGTTTCAGCAATGCCACAAATGAGAAGAAGAGGTGCCTCTTGGATTAATATTTTGGGGTTTTGTTGTTTTTTTATTTTATTTTATTCAAGAGCTACTGTGTTCATTTAGACATGGAAGCAACAAACTTCTAGTGTGCTTTCTGTGTGCCTCAGTATATTGGTGAAGTGCAACATCCTAATAAACACAGTGTCGTACAATTCCATCCAAGAAAATGCAATTACTTGTACCCCAGTTTCTGTCCTTTCCTTCTCGTGTAATTTTTTTTTTCCTAATCTTTTGTCAACATAAATTACCTTTTGCTTTGGAGCAGGCAAAGGTGACAAACGCTAGGTTTCAGATGTTTTAAAAATACAATATATTAATTGCAAACCTGACATCTGCTAAATCTCTGGCAAGCTGTTACTGTCTAATTTTAAACATATTTCCAATTACCATTAGTTGAAGAGTTACAAAAGCATTGCTACCAGAAGTAGTGCTCTCTACTGTGGAAGGTTAAAATCACAACAGAAGCGTAATCAGGAGGTGGTGTCATTCAGTCTTTAACAGAGGTGGCCTCTCAGATGTGCTAGTTTTAAGACCTGACACTGCAGGTCAGTGGACCGGTGAGCCCTTCCATGTCTATGCAGGACACATTCAGCAGTGGGCCCATTCCATGTTATTCAGTACATTTCCATCCTGGTACTGGTTTGAATTGTAGCACTGAGCACATACTCAGAATTCCTCTTCCAGTACAGCCGTAACTAAAAGATGCTGAGTAATTTAGCTTAATACAACATTATGTATCACATTAATTTCAAGTAAAACATCTTATTAAAAGATTATTAAACCAGGTGATTAAAAATACACATTTTGGCTTTTTATAACATGAGTTATTATACTGAAATGTTATTGGGCACTTTTCCACTGACTTAATCAACCTGATGTCTGTGAGCTTGGCTTGAAACAGGCATGTAAAATTAGGCCTTCAGCATTTGTTTCATGACTGGCAATTATTTTTAATACTTAGAGGAGATATTCCAGAGCTCTTAGGAGATGACAGTTTGACAGTAATAGTTCTCCTCAATATCTTAGGTGTTTTGGAAATGCCTGACTTTAACTGGTTTTAAATAATTATTTGCAGCAGAGGAAGCTTCAGTGTGGAGCTCATTCATCATTATTTCAACTTCCTACAGTCTGAAGTGTACTGGATGTGTTTCCAGTATTTCCTGTTCAAGTTGAGCAAGATTCTTAGTATTTCCCCCGTACTCTGCCCTTCTGTTGTTTGTACTATTGTAACCAACACCACCTTATCTCACAGCATACAACCTGACATCAGATGTTTTCTTTGTCTATTCACAACTGTTATGTGTACAAGTTGCAGTATTTTTTCTTTACGACTCTCTCTGATGTGTACCCTCTTCCAGTGAGCATCACAGCTAAACCTGTCGTGTAAGATAACAGCATACCTTTTTCTCTGATACTGAGTTTTCTTCTCCTAATCTTGATCCTGCCTTTTCTTAATTACATTCCTCCAAAAGAACACTTTTTGTGACATAGACTATGTGACCATTCGCCAGGGGTTTCTTCTCCATAAGAACCTACTTCTTGCTTCTAACATTGTTTTCCAACCAGCTTTCTCATATTCCCTATCAAAATGTGGATTTCTACATCTGCTTGTGAGTGACAGCAGCCTACAGCACTCCTTTGTTGAGACTTCAGAGAAGCACCTTGCTTGTTATGCTCCAGCTGCCCTGCATAGAGATCTTTGTGCATATCTGGAACTGCTTCAATAGCTACAAGTCCCTTCTCAAAGTTCTTCTTTTGCTTAATAACTGCTAAAAGACTGGACACTGCCAGGTTAGTGTGCTGTGACCACTGCTTCATTGTTTCCTGGTGCCATCTCTGTAAGCAACCACCTCTTCTGTGGTTCTTTTGTCTTTCATCTCTTTTTGGGAAGCAACTGATCTTTGTTAGGTTGGTACAAGCCAGTCTCCTGCTACCAAAATCTGAATGAATATTAATAGTGTCTAATTATATCAAATATTTGAACAGTTCTACTTATCTTTAAGTCATGCAGCTAAAACTTCTGATGCTGTTCTGCACACAAAATAGTTTTTCTGGTTCTACAGTGGAGGCCAAAGAACTAAACTGTGAAGAGTACAACAAAGAACTGAAAAACATTCACCATCTGTCATTGGAAACACTTCCAAGAAATACATCAGTGGAATTAAAAAAACCAAATCAAACAAAAAAAACCCCAAACAGTAAAAGTAGCGATTACTTATCAATTCACTTGCAAAATATAACGCAAACGAATTCCTTTAAATGGAAGATTTTGATTTATGAGTACACTACTAAATGAGGTACTATACTGCATACAAATTTTACTACCTGAGATGACAACTGTGTCATGACACTGGAGCTACCAGCTACTGCTTCCACTATGTCTGCTGCTGCAGTAGAACCCTGTTAGTCATATCCATTCTATTCATTATTTACCATTATCTAGTGGATACGAACGAGGGAATCTTGTGTGTCAGAATTTCAAACATTTTACAAACATTAGCAAATCAAGCATTCACAAGTGTAATTGAACACATAGTGCACAAACTGCATCTACTGTGCAGCACATTTCCATGTGTCTGCTGTTCTTTCTCAGAGGGGCTTGGAAAGGCTGTCTGAGTAGCAAACACTTTCCAAACACTTAAACACTCCTTCCTACATTTGCAGCCCAGAACAGACCTGGCATCTGCTCATTTTCCTCTTACTTTGGTGTCAGCAGCAACCTTTGTGGTATCCTTCTCCGCACCTCATGGTAGCATTCAGTCTGTGAAAGCAGTGGGAGTTGCATTCATTCACCTTCTACTGCCAGAAGGAAAAAGGCAAATTTTCATCTGGGATGGAGAGAGGTCCTTGTACATATTTGACAGGCTATATATAGGTCACTCTGCCAATATTACCAGAGATGTGCCTAAAACTCTTAGCCAAAGTTCCCAAAGAGAGCATCTCAGGTCCAAGATGAGAACAGACAGGATCCTTAGGAAGCCTTTGCCTGTCTGTCATCCTCGAGTTCTCTAAGTGCTGTTACTCAACAGCTTTTGGCATACAGTTCACAGGATGCAAAATATTGGCTAATTTTGCAGTCAGCAGTAATTGGATGTGGGAGGCAGTGCTGTAAAGGAAAGAGAAAAAGGGAAAAACTGGATGGGTCTCATGGGGCAACCTTAGAGAATTTTATTTTCCATCCCTGTCACATAATTAGATACTACGCATGTACCTTAAACTAGGCTTCTCTCATCTTTACATGACCACCAATTTTGTATTTGTTTTCTGGACACTGGATTCGAAACACTGCAGTTCCATTCGAGAGTGCTCATAGCAACCTCTGAAGTTAACAAATGCATTTGGAATTTAATGAAGTCAGTATTATGCTGCTTACACTGAAAAATCACATCGTAAGAGTCTCAAACCAAGTACTCAAAAGTAGTGAGTATTTTTGACCTAGTTTCTTTGTGCGTTTCATAGACAGTGAAAGAAAGAGAGTCGTATCTCTAATCACATTTGTGAAAATAAATGTTTGGGAATTATTCAGTTCAGGAATGAAGTGCATTATGGAAGAACCTCTAGGAAAATCCCTAATTCAGAGCAGGAGTAGAATTGTGTACAATAAATAGGTCATAGGCTACACTGCACAATGAAGAGCAAATAGTTTATTGTCAAATGAGTCGTTAAGGGAGCTCAGTGCATTATGGGCACTGGGTGAATACTAGCTTTGCAACTTCAGTGTTCTTTTAATGTGTTTTTATGTTTAATATCTGAAGCAGTGGCCTGTCGTACTTCTAGCAGAATTAAGCTTAGAGCTTTAGGAGATGATAATTAGCATCTAATTTTTAGATAGATGAATTTAAATAGAATAATTTTAGGTTATAGAAATATTAGCAGATAATTTCATATCCCGTTTTACTGTATAGATGCTATTTTATACGATGAAATCTGTTTTCGAAACTCCTCTTATCTCTACATATTTCAGAATTTTGTGATCTGTGTCAAACACCGAAGGCATTTCTTTCTCTAAATAAGTTTCTGACCATTTTCTTACTTTTAACTACAGAGACTAGTGTGTAAGTGCAATTGTGATAAGCAAGTGAGAAAAAATTAAGCAGCTACAGAGCAAAGGAGCATTTTTGGTTCTCTTTGTTTCTCTTACTCTTTTGTTCATTATTTACCAGTCCCTATTTACACAGCTCCAATAACAAACAAACACTTCAACACTTTTACATCCTTTGTAAGTATTCTTTAGTAGAATCAGGCAACACCAGGACCGACATTTATATTATTAGTCTGTTAAAACCATGCCAAATTAAGCAATAGCAAATGAAGCTAAAAAACTTTCAGGACTAAAAGGGAAAAAGCACAATAAAAATATTTATCACCTTTGAAAGTCAACGTGAAGCATTGCTTTGGGGTAGAAGCATGCACTTACGCTTTTCCTGGGCATATAGGAAAAGAATCAGACAGCTGTTTGGGACAGCTCTTGAAGCATTCTGTATTTCACTGATAGCAGTGAAGGCTGGTGCAGCCAGACAGGAAGGGGTGCCATAAAACCATATGAGACATCTACAGGAAATCTAAATGAAAAACTTTTTTTTTGTTGGTTTGTTTTTTTAAGGGGTGAAAACAATAGTGTTAAATAAACTGAACTTCCGAGAACCAAAAAGAAAACAGTCAAAGACCTTGATCTTAGCTGGCTGCAACAAGGGACTGAATTACGAAAACTTTAAACCTCTTCTGGCACAACAATATCACTGCCAATCAACAAAAGGGAGAAACTGCACATGTAATCAAGGAACATCAAGCATGTCAAAGGATTATGTACATTGAGAGGGATGACTAGAAAAGAAGTCCTTCCCATTCTCTAGTAGATTTCTAGGTGGAGTGATAAAAAGTTTCCAACTTTGATGGCTCATTTATGACACCAATGCAGTTAGCCCAGCTTTCTCCTGGTCTAATCCATCAAGCACAAGTAATCTCCCTCATAATTATTCTGCCATCGTTTGCTACATCTTTGCTTACTCTAAAGAGAAGGATGAAGTGGCAGATTTCTCTGCCCAATCCTGCTTTAATTTAAAGAGTTTGTAGACTGTGTGTCTCCCTCCCCTTGCTTTGAGGAGATGAGCTTGTCCCGTGCCATTTGAAGGCTTTTGTCCGATTAAGAAAGAAAAATATTTGTGGCTTTAAAAATAACCACTTTAGAAATAACCCCTTTGGAATGTAACAAGTACAGAGCTGTCACCCACCATGTAGTACTGCACAACAACATAACCTTGCTGGTTTAAATGTCAGTATGTAAAAATGACATTGCTCACTCAGATCTTGATTCTGCAGATAGCTGTGAGTGAACGGATACCTGTCCTTTTGGATAATTATCAAGACTGTCATAGATATGGATGTTTTTATTCTCTTTTTTTTTTTTTCCTTTTTTTTTTTTCCTTTTTTTTTTTTTTTTTTGTGTTTTTCTGGGCTAGATGTTCAGAAAGCACCGATACATACCTTTGAAAACTGTTCACCTTTAAGGGCCTTGCACACAAAATTAGTAGCTGACAGTAAAGATGCTGGAAAAGCTGTCTCAGGTTTCTGCTGTGGAGGAGACTGATTTCCTCCTCGGTTGTATTATGTGGCTTGATTTTACTAGTGGACTTTTCGACTATTACTTCTGCTAGCACGAGTACTAGGAAGTACACTTGCCTGGAGCATGCTGATCAGTGTGCTCTGCTCTAGTGACAGGATCTACAAAAGCTCCCAGCTGTTCTAGTCAGCGGATGTGGGCACAAGAACAGCAGCCTGCTGGGATCTCGATATTGATTTCAGTATTTTTTTTGTAAGTAAGCCTTTAGGTACAGACCAGGCTGCAGAGCTTTCTGGAGGAAGAAAGCTGGTGCCTGTTTACCACCTCGGTGCCAGCTCTGGCTCTGCCTGTGTGGGCTGAGTCTTCCCTCGGCAGAGAAGAAGGTGTGATCGTGGAGGTGCCACATCACAGGGAGTTCAGGCTCTCTTCTTCCAGTCTGGACAAACGCAGTCACTGTGGCACAAACACAGCTGGCAGCTGCTAGTCCCAGGGATAAAGAAGCACATTTAAATCTTTGTCACTTCTGCTCCTTGCCTCATCCCACAAGCTGAAGCATAGTGTATAAATGCTACCAACAGCTTGAACTAAATCTAAAACAAAAAGTGCTTTGTCGATTAAGCAAAATATTTGGGTGACTTGACCTGAGATTTTTACCAAGGGAAAGAGAGAGAATATACTAAAGGGGTGGTACAGATCTTAGTATAGCATGCTCAATTGTTACATACTGTGCTTTAAAAAATAAATAAGTAAAAAGAAAATTGCAATTTTCTTTATAAAAATAAGAACAAATCACCACTGGCTGTTTGAAAAATGAGCTAGAGGAATGTCACAAAATACAGGGAGTAAGACTAAGCAGTGAGTGGCAAGCCAGTGGAGAGGAATTTGACTGTGAGGAACAGTTGCTGAACATGTAAATAAAATTATAGATGATTAGAGATGGAGTGGGAGAGAAGATAAATATACACAAAGACAGCATGAATAGCTGCATGCCAGAGTGCAGTCAAAATAGTATGAATCTATCACACATTTCAGACAAGTCATTCCTCAAATGTCAGAAAAAATAGGACTCGAAGGGATGTTGAACATGTAGGTAGCCCACTAGCCTCTGTAAGTCTGGTTGATCTGCACTTACACTGTAAAGATACAGGTCTAATGGATGTCTTGAAGCCCTAGAATGATAGAAACTCTACACTTTCCTAGGCATTCTATACCAGTGCTTGGGATCTCACTATTAAAAAATCCTCCCTGAGGTCTACCCTAAATCTCCTTTGCAACAGTTTAAGAGTTCTACATTTTATTCTTTATGACTTAGTGAACACTTTTTTTTTTCCCTTCTTTAATGCTACCTTCTACATACTGGAAGTTTTCACTTGAAATTAAAGACCTGTAGTGCTTTTGATGTTTCTTGTAGGTCATATTCTTTGGATATTTTACACGCTTACAGATTTCTTCTGTATCATTTTTCTTTGCAATGCCAAAACCTGGCCAGTTTTCCAGCTAATGATTTACTGGGGTTGAGCTGAAAAGAAACATTCTTACATATTCATGATTATACTTCACTGCATGATGCTTTTAGTTTTCTAGAGCAGTATGACATTTCTGACACTTGCTCTGCTTGTCACCCACTGTATCACCAATAAACTTTTCTGCAGAACTTCTGTCTAGAAAATCATAAGCATCTGATAAGAACTTGTGGCCTTTTGTGTCTGACGGAAAGGCAGTGCAACCAATAACCATGTTCACAACAGAAGCCAGTATTCAACAGTTCCAGGAAGAGTGTAACAGTGATCCCACCTCTGCTTTACATTCTCAGCCTAGGAGCAACCTGGATTGAAGGCCATCAAAGGGTCTTCTCTGCATGGATTTATCCATCACTTTTGGAAGCCGTTTGTACTTTTAGTTTCCAAACTGTTCAGTGGCAATGAGGCCCACAATTTAGTCACATATTATAACAAGATTTCTTAATGTTTAACTTGCTGCCTGATAATTTCATTGGGGGTCCGATAGTTTTTGTGAGGTTAGGACTAATTAACAAGGACTTCCTACTCATCTTATTCCAACCATTTACAATTTTATAGACCTATATTATATGCCTCTCCGACATCTCTTCTCAAAGCATGGAAAGTCTTGATCTTCTTTCTCCTCCCTTGTACAGACACTGTTGTTCATCTCAGTGACTGACTCTCCCTTGTAGCACTTTTAAAAATTCTATAACACCTCTTCTGAAAACATATAAACAGAACTGTGTCAAGTGTTCAAAAGGAGGATCGAGATGAGTTAACATAGCGACATAACGGGATTTTCTGTTTTGCTCTCCCTATTCTCAGTATTTTCTAAGATCCTGTTTGTTATTTTGGGGTTTTTTTCCCACCTCCAGTGGTTCCAGACCTCTTTCTGAAACAGACATTATACGTTAAGACAGCTGTTATGTATTTATAATTAGGGTATTTTTACTTTCCGTGCATGATATTATACTTGTCACGGTTTAATTTGGTTGTTTTTACTGAAGAGTCCTTCAGTATTTTGAGACCCCTGTGGATTCCTTTTCAGTCAGTTTTATGTTTGTCTAGAATGCATAGTACTTCATCCCCTGAAAATTCTGTCCTTCCACAATTCGCTCCTTTTCCACGTCACAGAATCCCAGGATATTCATGGCTGGAAGGGACCTCCTAGATCACCGAGTCATGGTGATCTATGGTTATGACTGCTTTACACACCAAAGATTCTACCTCATATTCTTAGTCTCCACTGGTAGTTTCTTCTCCTGGTAAAACCTGATTATTTAACTGTATTCTTATTTTTATATCTTCTGTAGGACAGTGTAACTTATTTTAGTGGTTTTGATAAGAGTATCTTTGAAATGCATAACATCAGGTGACATTTGTCTTACTATTTCCTTCAGACATCTCCAGTAGTTTGGCAAGGCATGATTCCCCAGTAGAAGTTCTGCTGACTCTTTGTCAATACGTTCTATTTATCCATGTAAGTACTAGTGTAGTATTTCATTATGTAGAAAGAAAACTGATTGAAAACATAAGTCAGCATATGGGAGAGTAGTACCTAGAATTTCTCTCGGAGCCTGTTTTAAGCTTTTTGTCACATTTGTCAGTGTCCAGACCTCTGGTCCTAAGACACTGATTTAAACCACTGGTTATGTGCTGCGGTATGACTCCTAGGCAATTTTGTGCTTGAATTTCTTTACACCTCTGGGATGAATTACCTTTGTGTCCTTCTAATTTAGTACAATTTTATTGGTTTGTTCTAAAACCTCTTTTATTAATAGTTTTATTGATAGTTGGAATTCTGACAGTATCCGGAGGGACTGAAGGCAAACTGACAGGTTTGTTAAATCTTTGGTTTGTCTTTTTCCTCTTCTTTAAATACAAATAGTGCATTACCCTATTTCCATATTCATATCTTATAATACAGGATGAGTTACCATCAATCCTGAATTAATGCAATCCAGCTAGTCTTCTGCTACAGCCCAGGGCTACTACAATCCAGTACGGGCTACAACTTATGCCTTTGCACATCACTCACCGAATTCAGCAGCTGCCTGGGCCCCAGCCTATGCCACATACCCTGTGTGACAGTAAAAACTGGGAGACACAACATGTTCACCAGACTAGTGATGAGACCGAATTCACTTGGTTTTCAGAACTAATCTATAATATCTATACTGCTTAATACAATGCAATTATTAACTGTGCAGTAGTTCAAGGAGCTGTATTAGAAGTGAAGCAAATGACAGAATTAATTCACTTGAGGTGCAGCTGGCATGGTGCTTGGATAATGTATTTTGAGTGGCCAATTAAATATCACATCCTAAGTTGTTTTCAAGGAAGTATCAGAAAAGTGTGCCACGCTGATGAATGGATAATAAAAAGCTGATTTGCACACCGATCTTTCTTTAACACCTAAAAAAAAAGCTAAATTAGTAAAAGTTGTGGGTTATGAAGAGTTCGAGGAAGGGTCATGACACACCCTTTCACAGACAAAATATCCTCTGCCAGTCTCAGTTCAGCGAGGTTACATTAGCTTAAATTTAATTCACGCAGGTACTGTCAAAAAGTGAAAGAGAGACCCAGTAGGCCAATGTCAGAGCCAGTCAGGCCTGCTCATTATTGAATCTCATTCTCTGTTTGAGGTTTTATTCCTTGAGACCATTTGTCATTGCTGTCTAATTCCAGCTTGAATGGAGGCTGCTGAAACATGTTGCTACTGACATAACTGCCAATTTCTTTTATTGCTGAACGCTATTTCTGCAATCACTTCTAAATCTTCTGATTCCTTATCTTTCTTATGCATTCATGAATTTTGGACACTGAAATAGGAACAGCCTTGTGTTAATCTTTTCTGTCAAATTTGTTGTACAGTGTTTCGTCAAGATTTCTGTTGTTTTTTACTTCCCAATTTGTACCTTTAGTTTATTGTCCTTGACTTTATTCTAATGAAAGTGTCCTTTATTTTGGATTTCTAGTCCAAATTAGACATGCCATGTACTGCTATCCAAAAAGCAAATCTAATTTGCAGTGTAAATGCAAACTGCATTTAGCTTTAATGTAGTGGCAATCAACTGTCTATCTGAATAAATCTCTTGTCTCTATTTGCTTTCCTACAGTTTTAGCCTCCCTTCGTAAGGAAGCAACATTTACTCTGTTGCACATTCTGTCAGTCCAAGTCTCGCAATAGCTTTGAAACCTTCTTGAAAATTTCAACCGATTTTGACCGTGTTCAAGGTTTCAGTGTTACAACATTCCCACAAGCTGAGTGGAGCAACCCACTCTCCCATCAAGGGCAGTGCTTCACCTTGGTTCATTTATATGGATATGCTCTCTCTTGGACACACATAGACTGGCTTATCAGCTGCCTATCACCAGTATTCATTAGGCCAAGTATCATCTCATTTTTCTTTCAGTTCACCATGTGATTTATCGCTTGTAGTCCCTCTTTATAAGGAACAGTATTTTTTGTGCTGATTGGGTTAGTTGTGTTTAACTAATTTATATGTTGGCTTTCTTCAACTCCTTGTTCCTAGGATTTTTGGCAGTATTATATCTGAAATTCAGCATTCTTTTTGGGTTTTTTTTGGTTTTCACGGTTTGTTCTCAGACATCTCAAACTAAGTGTGTTTGTTTCTTGCAAGCTTTCTCATGAAATCAGAATTTCTCAAACAAAATTTAAAAGCTTGCTATTGTCCTGCAATATAGGACTTGATTTACATACAGATACATATGCATAAATAAATAAGCTTATGAAAATTATCGCTTCCTTTTTGAACAGAAATAATCTTACTGTTTCTGGATTTGATAAGCACCGCTGCTCTGCTTAGATACAGAGCCTGAATGCTTCTGGTTATACTTCCTGTTTGCTTTTACTTCAGATGCTGAGAAAAAGGTCAACAAACAGGATAATCTAATTACAAGTCATAAAACCACAGGAAACTTGGTTTAATGAACTCTACAGCTTGTTTTTTCTTTCTTGATTTGCTACTTTTTCCTCTCCTTTTCTGTTATATGTCTTGCTGTCAGCCTTACTTAGATTATTTTTAAGCTATTGCACCTTATTACAGCCTTTCATTCTCTTTCCCATGACTTTCCCAGTTCTTTTTCCCCTCTTCCTGTGACTCTTTGTCATTCATTTTCCTTCTCCAGGATTCCACCCAGATCTATTTCCCTCAGTCTCATATTTCGCTAAACTACCTCCCACACTCTACTGCTTCCCATCCCTTTCCATGCTATATCCAGGCAACTGCATGTGTACATACACACACATACCTATGCACACACAGAGACCTCTGCCCTTGTCTAATTTCCTCCAGCACTTTCCCCTCACCAGCACATTTTGCGATAAATTTAGGAATATGCTCATTTATCTTTTCCACTGAAAGGCTTAGGAATTCTTATGTTTTCTTTTCCCTCTCTCTGTCTTTGACAGTCTACATCCTTTGCCACCACCTACAGAAGAAAAGACGGCTGGCAATGCTTTATGCTGATTTAAACCTCACTAGATTCATAAACAGGAACAGCTTTTATATACACTACATGGTACAGAACATGATCACCTTGTGAATCTGCATGCTAGACCAAGTCTGCAGTTGGCCTCAAGTTGCTTATCCAGACGCATTCTCCTCCATTTCCTAATGTAAATCATAAGTATAATTAAAGCCTTAAAATATATATGCTTCTATTAAATGATTTCTAAAAGTATGCCCCACATTGTGTTGCATATCTGTTTGCATTTTGTATTAATCAGATTAATCAAGGATGAGAATATGAATTAAATTAACTTTATGTTCATTCTACAGGAAGACTGTAGAGGGAAAAAAATCACTGAGCCGGATGAAAACCGACTGTGGTAAGAAGATGCAAATTCATTATATAATACTCTAAGCAAGTCTTTAATTTTTCCTAAAAGATTTGATTAGGTTAATTCCTTTGTTAAATAAACTCTCAGCACTGTGAGAAGCGTACTTTTTTACATAGCTAGGCAGGTAAGTGTAAACTACAAGGGAAGAAAAAGTAGGAAGGGGAGAATTTCTGCAGAGTAATGCCTTTCTTAAAGCAAGGTAGGCAAGACAAATTATTTTTCAGTTGCAAATCATGCTGTACTTACTAGGGATCTATGAGGTGGGAACAAGAATACTGGAACTTCTTGGATAGTTGAGGTTAAGTTCCCAATGGCAAAAGGGCCTAAGTCCCACTCAAAACTACCCAAGCTATGTCTTCAAAGCAGTCAGACTATTTTTTCCTTATTCTGTCTAAGAGAATGTTGCTGGCCACACTGATCTGATGTTTCAGAATGCCTTCTTGGTGCATTACTATGAACACTTCTTGTCACCTGCAGTTTGCCAAAGCTATTCTTCTCAGTTGTTTCTAGCTACATAGAGTTTTTCTAAAAAAGCTTTTACTCTGTATACTATCTAATTCTTCTGCCAGAAATCAGTCAGAAGATGGTGCGGCACTGAAATGGGCAACCTGGAGTCCTGTCCCCACGCAGCCTTGCTGGAGACTGAACCACCAGGTCACGCTTTCACACGGAAGTGCTGTAATCACGAGCTAAATCCTTCCACGGCAGAAAGTTTTTCCTGCCTCCGTGCGAAGCTGTGTCACTGTGCAACTGGGAATCAAAGCTGAAGGGTGTAAAGGGAAAAACCAGAAGGTTGAATCTGCGAGCAAATGATGACAAGGCCCTCCTGGGGCAGAGATGCTTTGCAAATTGTTCCCTTTGCTAAACTTTATAGTAGCACACCAGAAAGCACAGAAGGGAATTAGGCCTTGTGAGGAGTCTAATTAATTATGAGTTTTACTAACTTTGTAAATAAACAAATTATGGGTAAGATAATACACATAGCACTTTATTTTTATCCCAAAAGGGTAATGAAGCTTTGTGTTAATTGGGGAACAGAGCATGAAGATGCAGCTGCTTTTTAGACTGGAATACATATTGACTAAGATTCAGAATGATTCTAGCCCAGGGATTTTCCATAAGATACTGTCAAGGCTAAGGTGTAAGGATAACGTAAACATTAACAATTATGCAAACGTAGGTTTGATGTAAATGTAATGGAATTTAATTCTCAGATTCCACCAAAACCATGATGCATATAGACACACACAGTTTAAAACTGTGAATATTACAAGCAAGTTGTATTGGGTTATAAAACGGCATGAGGAGAACTAGTTCACATTGTTTTGTTTGTAGTGCATAGAAAACTTCTAATGTACTTTTTCGCAGTGACTGACCCAAGAAAAAACAACAGAGTTGTCTGAGTGATCCCACCTTTATCTGAAAGTCAACATGTCTGTGTTGTAAAGACTTGTTTATTCATTCCCCATTTAAGCATCATTGTATATAAATAAATAAACAGCACTGGGAATTGCAACCAGAACTCAGTATTGTTTTTCCCCTTCTCCAAGTTAATCGCATTCTCAATAGAATCAGTCTGTCTTTGTTAATCTCTTTTTAGACCCCCAGCTCTTGCATTCCTGATTGAACTGTGCCTTGTGCTAAACAAAAAGGGTTTCTAACTTGTAGTTTAGGATTTAGAAATCAAGGTCTTCTGCTTCCTTGGTGAGCGTTCTACCCATCTGGCCATCATGGACACAGAGACTCTAACAAAGGAGTCTTAATGTGCCTGAAACAGTCTGAATTGCTTGCAGACTTCTATGTCTAAAAATTGTTTAATCTGAAGCTTACGAATGTACAGTTTATCACCAGATGCTTTCAGCGAGAACATTAGAGGAAGTCACATCAAATCAGTAAGATAATCTAGAGGGATGTATTAAGGGATGGCGGAATGTCTATATTTGCAGTGAAACACTTTTACTATGATTTGCGACACTGATTAACATATATTATATGTGAGATCCTTCAGAGTTTATGCAGCTTTACCTTCATCTCTGCAAAACTGAACTCTGCTCAGTACAGAATCACAGCACTAATTCACTCCAACTCAGAATTATTTTCTCCTAGGGAAAAATACCATGAAGCCAGGTGCCTCGTACAAAACACATCCAAAAACCAGAAAAAAATGTCAGTGGTCACAACATATGAGGAGAAGTTTTACTCATCAAATCTTACAGCTCTTAGATGTATAAACAGATGGCAAGGCATCTCAGCAGGTGTTACTACCAGCCTTTGGCAGAACAAAACCTCCCAGTGGATCCTAAACCTACTACCACAACTATTTGAGATACTGTTTTGATAGCCTGTACCAAAAAATACCTCCCTTGCTAGAATACTTTGTAATAGTTTGGAATCATAATCCAGTAACTAAGAGAAATTGATCTGAATCTTGGATTTCTCAAAGCCACTGACCACAACAGAGAAACAATTAGAAAATAATTTAATCATCAACAGAAGCTTCAGTTCTCACCAGATCCATATCACCTAAAAGGCAATGAAAGGCTTTTGGACGCAAAAGATGCTGTTTCAAAGTCTGCTAATTCTGTTGTGAACATCAGCCAGAGAATAAAAACTAACCTCAAAAAATTCTCTCCCAATAATTTATGCCTCAGATTTACATGAAATGGATCAAAAAGGATTTTCTTCCTTGTCTTATGGTATATGGAAGAGCATCTTGCACTTTTTAACGCTGTATGTGGTTTAGCTGTGAATTTCCATGTTCACCGTTAGGAGCTAATTACGGATTGTGGAGGGAGTTTACCACGAAATGAACAACGATTCTGTTTGCTTCTCTTTTCTGCTAGCCGGTGGCATTCAGACACTTACAAAAGTTGTTTTAACTTCTTCAGTCACTTGAAATTCAGCCCAAAGTGTCTGAATTCCTAATGCTGAATTTATGATTTACAGGTTGCTCTCCTCTTATTTTTCTGATCACTCAATAAAATTGTTGATAACGAGGCTACCAATGTTCATAGTAAATGACCAGATGCAAAGCTAAGCTGCTGTTACTCCACTATTGTGACAGTTGTAGCAGAGTGGCCACAGCAAGAAGGGAAGATGATCTTACTTTGAACGTGATACCCACGTCTGCTGGGAGGCGGGGAATGTTAGTTCTCCAAGTTTGTTACTTTTGGGGCAAGTGCAGGAGCCAGCAAGCTCTTGTACAGAAAGAGTTGATTGACAGCAGCGTTCCTTGCACGGAGCTTTGTGGGTTTACACAAGTGCGCTCGCTATACATGGGCTGAAGGCAGCTACGTGGCTGGGTGGAGCTCAAACCTCTTCCACTCTGTGTCCAAACCACAGCAGAGCTCAGGATGGAGCTAAGCTCATCAAGATGAGAGCACCTCTGGATACATGCAGAGACCTGCATTTGGTTGCCTGACATGAAGGTTTCATTGACTTCTGCTGGACTTCATTTAAGATGCTACTCGACTGGTTTTCAAACACTAGGCTGTTTGAACTGTACTCTTAACGCTTAACAGTGCCTCCAGTTTATTAGCCAAAATCCAAATGGACTTGATGGAGTTTGAATTTGCCCTTCTGTTGCTTTGGAAAAGGAAGACTTACTGGTGAAATCCATGTCCTAATTTCAAAAGAAAACTTTATTGCTCACAAATTGATGGTCACAGATGGTAAACTCTCTCCGTGTCTGATTTGAAAAACAGTGTGAGACATCTTACTCTAACATGGACAGGAGATTTACTTTGAACTTTGTCTGAAACCATGAATCCTATCTCCATTAAGAAGTAATGTTATTATACAAGCCGAAGCTTGATAGTTTCTGTGTCAGTGCCATCACACAGCATTTTTTTTGTTAATGATGTGCTTATTCACAGTATTCCCTTCCAGAAAGTTTTTCTTATATAACAGAAGTTTTTCCTTGAGCAGGGGAAGACTTAATCATATCCTTTCCTTTGGCAAACCCAGAGTATTGTTTTCACCAACCCAAGCTGCTAAGAGAAATGCACTGAGAGCGTTGGACTAAGCAGACACCCTGTGGAAACCAATCTGGAGACACCAGCTGCTTGGCCACTCACTGAGCACACCAACCTCCTCTTGCTGGTATTTGGAATACACATCACACGGTTCTCTCTCAGAAAAGGCACTTTTTCCTCTAATTGTTAAAAACATTGATTTCTCCTTTTCCACGGTGAATTTACTAGAACACTAGAACACATTTACTAAAGCAGACTGGTCTGAGACAGGACAAAAATGCCACCTCAGGTGATGGTGGCTGCTCCCACTGGTGTCCGAGCACCGGTGCCCTGAGGGCAGCCTTGCACATCGCCGTCCTGCGCAGCGGTTATTGGCGAGCCGTCCTCCCTACAGGGACAAGGACTGCGCCGGTTCCCGCGGAGGGCTCGGCCGAGAAGCCCCCGCACCAGGGCGCTCCGCTTCAGGCCGCTCCCTCGCCCAGCCGCGCCGTCCCGCCGCTGCCCAGCGCCACAGCGCAGGACGGGCCGGGCCGGGCCGGGCCGGGCCACCTAACGGCCGCCGCCCACCCAACGGTCGCCGCGCCGC